>LOEQ01005719.1:5799-23385 GCA_001685075.1 Bramus lutescens
TTTTTTGGAAAGAGAGAACATAAAGTTCGGTGGGCCAGGAGTCAGGCACGGTCCTGGGAGGAGATGGGGGAGAACGGATGTGACGAAAATACATTGTATGAAATTTCTCAAAGAATAAATAAAAACATTATTAACGAAAAAGGTTATGAAATGCTTTCGGGGAGCATGTCATCTGGGTATCAATAGGTCATTAAGGTTTCTCAGAATATCTGGGTATTTTGAAATTTTTTTTTACAGTCTGAAGATCTTGGAGAAATCCGAATTCTGTCACAGAAGGTACTCCAAAGTGTTTGACCTGGAAAGCTCATGGAGTCAGGCTTGCTAATTAGGACAGATGCTTCAATTAGAAAAGCAATTTCAGGACATTCTGCTTGGGAAGCACCGCCGTGCTGTGATGACCTGGCTGGCCCACAAGCTACAGTGAAGTGGAGGCAACTGTGTGTATCTGGAAAGACGATCTTAATGCTTCCAGAAGAGTGACAGGGGAGACAGGCGACAAATTCAGCTCAGAAGACTTGTGTTCTTTTCCACATCACAGTTTCCTTCACTGACAAGCCCATAGATAACCTTGTTGACGCACAAATGTCGTGTGTTGAATGACTGGATGTGTACAATGGCAAAGATTCTGCGTGGGGAACAGACCAGAAAGGGGTGCCACGGAACATTGGAAGAGCTTTCTTGCTTAGAGATCGGCATATTGAGACCTTGGTATAGGTAAAGGAGGTTTGGAGTTTTTGTTACTCTTGTTTTTTTTTCTGGAATATTGAATATTCAAGATGGAATACCAGGATGCCCAAAATGATTTACTTCCCTAAGCCAACATTTTTAAGACATTTTCATGGTAGTTAAAGGAACAGTTTGCCAATATTTCACTTGCATTTTGAATGATGAGAAAACTCAAATTGCAGGAAAATCATAAAGGCAGAGACCGGAACAACAGTTTTCTAGATACCTCCAGAATCCATAGTATTAAAATTCATACATGTTCATTTATACCACATATTTTCACATGTAGTATTTTCACATCTTACTTTTACTACATATTTGCACATCTTATAAATGACCCCAGTTTTTGAGATAAAAATATGTAATTTATGAGCTTCTTTTAAAGCATCTAATGCATGAGTAACAATAGTAATCCTGTTACTATATATGACTCTTATTAATGCTATTAATAAGAGCATTACAAGACAAAATATTGCAGATCTTGTTTATATGGCTAATGAGTGGAGTTTTGAACCAGGCCATCTTCTATATATAGGCAAGCCTGAAGTTTCATGTGAACAAATCCTAGCTGCCTCTGCCTTATTAATTAAGGTCAGCACTTGCACTTGTAAGTCTTTTTTGTTTGTCTGTCTGTTTGTTTGTTTGTTTGTTTGTTTGTTTGATGAGACAGGGTTTCTCTGTGTAGCTTTGGTGCCTGTCCTGGAACTAGTTCTTGTAGACCAGGCGAGCCTCAAACTCACAGAGATCCTCCTGCCCCTGCCTCTCAAGTTCTGGTATTAAAGACGTGTGCTAGCACCACCTGACCAGCATTTGTAGTCTTACAGACACCCCCCTCCAAAATATTTGAAACTTTAGACAGACTCCTAACAACTGATGAACCTGTCTATAAGATGGAGTCAGGCACTAGCTAAATGAACACCTCCCTTTCCCTGGCTCTCTGCTTTCCATCAGCAACTGGTTCAAAGATGATGTATTTATGCAACTAATCAGAAGACTCGTCAAGAATCACAATGTATCCTAAGATATTTGAAAAGGTAATCTGTAAAATCAAAGTATTATTATTGCAACTAACCCAAACGCTTTTTGAAAAGGATACTTTATACCCACCCTAACTATCTTTCTCAGTCGCTAGATTAATGTACCACATCACTTCCTGAAACATAATATTTTCTAAGTAAAAACAATTTCACACTTATGTAGGAGACATTGAACAGGGAAAAATGTTACAGTAATATTTTCTGCCCATTGCAAAATGATCATATTGTAGGCAGAAGTGTAGATTATTTCTGATTTCTGGGTTAATGCAGAAATGATGGTTGTGGTGCTTATTTTTGAAATTGCCAGATATCATCATAAAAACAACTGAATCAAAGGATTCACTGAAATAGATACTGGAAATCCTAAATAGTTAAAAGCATGACTCTCTATGAAGCATGTTAGCCTACCAATTCTGTATACGTGAGCTATCATTTACCTTTCAACATTAAAATAACATGAGCATGACATTTAAAGTAGGTAGAAAATAAGAACAGAATAAATAGAAAAACTAAGACAGAGAAGAATAGAGATTAAATAATGAAGAAAGATAACGGGAGAAACCTTTTCCCCTTTAAAAGAATGAAGACATTACCAACAAGGCTACCTAAAAGTGACCTGACCAGGGACACCAATGAATGTGCTAACTGGAAGAGGGAAAGATCTTGGGACCTCTACACTAGATGAAGAACCACAGGCAACTAAGAAATGCTAAAAACAATGAAGTAGTCTTTCCCATGGAGAACACACTAATTGGTTATCCAGTGCCAAATGGTGAGCCTTGAAAACATGCACACAAATAGCATTATATGGACTGGACAGGTTGCATTTATATATTTAAAATATGGAATATATAATAGATTGTATATTTTATTTATTTATCTCTATCTTTTTATAGATATAGAGAAAGACAGAGACAGACAGAGAGAGAATGCCCTCACACTTAAGTGTATACATGACCAAGTACAAACATTACAACCATAGGCACAAGTGTACACACATGAATAAGTAAACACCAAACATAGTACACCACATTTGCACACGCACACATGCACACACACACAGAGACACAAAGTCTAAAACAGAACTGCTTTGCTTTGTTTAGTCTAACTGTAACCCAGAAATCAGCATTTTATAAAGTAATATGTCTTTAATAAAAGTTATTAGATTTATTAATATACTGTGTGCCTATTCATGTGTGAATTACATGTATGTGAGGGTTGGGCACATATGTAGCAGATGGTGCATGCAGAGGTCAGGATAATTTGGAAGAGTCAGTTCTCTCCTTTCACTGTAGGCTCTAGGGATTGAACTCAGGTTATCAGGCTTGCAAGGCAAGCGTTTTAACCCATTTAGTGATCTTGCCAGTGGTAAAATCTGTATATCTAAGTGATTTCTTCAGATAACTTTTCCACATCCTTTGGGTCACTTTCTGAGTGCAGATCTGCCCTCTTTAAATGGTCTTTTGGAACCATTGTCCTCTCAAATGGTTTTGGATTAAGTAAGGACTGACCAGGGCCTTCTGGATTTCTCCTCCACTTTTATGAAGCTATCATGTTACTGGACTTCTAGATGAGCTAAATATTTCTTGGAAAGCCTCAGTGGTTCCACATGTTTCCATTTTGTGACGAGACCCGTTGTCCAGGTGTCCTGGGAAGAGCCTCTTTCCATTGCCACTGCTGTATGGAAAAGCACCCAGCAAGTTCCGTTCAACATTTCCATAAAAATTTGTTTATCCACATCATTGCCACTGTTCCCACAGCTGATCTTTTGATATGTGTGGTTCTTCTGCTTTGGATATTTCTCCAGATCCAGTTCCATGGTAATGAGGATGCTGGGATGACCATAGTTCCGGGTCTAGACATTCTTCAGTGATACCACTCACCCTCACCAGGGTCCCACAGCATCAGCTCCTTTTCCCTCCCATGCAGTTTTCTAGCAAAAGCCCTCTGGTCTTCTACTTGTATATATTTTAATGCAGGAGGAAGTTTGGCATCTAGGCGCTCTGATAAGCCAGCTGGCCTAAACTCCTCTTCTGCAGCTGTGTGGAAGTTCTATCTGCATTTTGACCTTCATACCAGAGACAGACAGCTTGATCTGTGGTTGGCTAATGTTTTTTGGCAATGAATCACATCATCTCATTTTTCACATTTGATCTAGAAAATTAAGTTAGTCTGGATAATGAGAAAAAGCCAAATGATCCCTAAAGCTACAATGGAAAACACCCCTGGCTCTGTTCAGTGAGGACTGGAATCTTGGGCTGGCAAATGGCAGATTATTTATGCCCTATCTGCATTATGGGAGCTTCTTTCAGCTCATCCAGACAAGTTAAAAAAACATCCAACACTGAAAACAATATGTTAAATTCTAGGGTGAATACCTACTAATTAAAAGACTCATGGAGTCTGACAAAAGATGTTTTTCAACAGTGTTGCATGAAACTCTGAAGCAAATAACACCCTCTGTTTGGCTGTTACTAACAGCAGGAAAACTTAACTATAAAAACCCTCTCACATGCCTTGTGAGAACAGAGCTCTAGATCCAATGTTATCGTCACTAAAAAGCGAGAGACTAACACTCAACCAAATGGGTATTGCATTCATTTTGGAGCCATGAACCCCGATTTCCACCATTACAGCTATTGGTTTCTATCTAAAATCCACTTAATGGCTTACTGTGGAAAAGAGTAAAATAAAAGCAAAAAGAGACTAAAGAAAGACAGACCACAACCAAAGTTTGTTGATTTCCCGTAGAAGCAGCTGAAGGGAAAGTTAAGCATGGTTGCAGATGCTGCATGCTCCCCCGTCCATATATTCAGGTATATGTTTTTGCATTGCTCTGGAACACGGGGGTCAGTGAACAAGACTCTCACAATGGAGAGACAGGAAGTACACAAAAGCCACTGGCACGTACCCTTAGCTATCAATTCTATGCCATACACCAGTTTTTTTCAGTGCAGAATGTTACTTAACATGGAATTAATTGTTTTTTACTGTTTACATAGTAAGGCATTTAGATGCAAGAGATATGTCTAACTATCTATATACATCTATAAACCTATTTAGTTTCTGAGTTCTGATATAAAGCCGGAGATTTGCTGCCATAAGACATCTGAGCTTACAAATATGTAAGAGAAACCCAAAATGTTACCATTAACAATAGGATTAAATCCTTCCCCAAATGGGTGAGCAAAGGTCTCCCTTCTAATGGAGTGATGTTTCAGAGAAGTGGAGAATACAGATCCGGCTGAGTGAAAAGTAAAGTAGGGATGATTTTCACCTAGCAGCTTTGGTGTTCTAAATCATTAAGAGGAGATATTCAAATAGCCTGAGGTGGGAATGGGCTGCAAGGGAAGGGTGGCTGATGGCAAGGCCTGTGCTGAGGATGAAGGTAAAGGAGATATCAGACCTCATGGGAGTCAGTTAGTCAGGGATTTATTTTAAAGGTGATACCGAGTTCTGTAAGAAATAATTTTCAAAAGATTCTTCAGAGCAGAACCACACTGACTCTCTAAGCTCATCAGGAAACCCAAGAATCAGAACAGGAAAATATCTATTATAGTAATGAGCTCCCTGGCTTTCTACACATCCAAACTTGAATAAACATCTGCAATTAACCCAGCCATTCAGATTGAGACCCGAGGAAATTCATCTTCTAATATCCAAGGCATACTGTGGAACTGATATAGGAAAATCCCACGCTCCATAGAGGCAAGGTAGCAAATACTACTGCATGTATCTTCCATTTGCATAGCAATAAATCAGTGGAAAGACAACAGCCACCACACCAAAATGGGGATGGGGGGACACAGCAATGTAAATCTGGTGAAGAAATACTGCAGCCCAAGTCAGAAACATGGAAATGATCATGGATGAGTATAACACTGGAGCAGCCCAGGGAATACGGCACGGAGAACTGCAAGGAAAGATATGCCATGCCGGTGGAGTTCTGATTTCCAAAGCTGAGCAAATACAGTGGCCTCTGCAAAAAGGCTGAGAACATCTCAACACATGCCAAGCACTGTTCTCTGGACTGTAGACTCAATTCCTTGATTTAGAAGGAAGGAAGAACACAACAAGATAATACAGAAAGTGTCACAAGGTGATTATGAGCAGAAACCTCCAAAATGAACTGACTGGTAAATTCTGACAATGGGATCCAGAGCAAGGCCGAGAGGCTCTTTCATGCTTATGTAAAGAAATGGAAGCTAATAAAAAGAAAAATGTCATTATTGGTCAATAGGAGTCAAGTATGCATTAACTACTATTTCTTTTCTTTCTTTTCTTTTGTTGTTGTTGTTTTTCGAGACAAGGTTTCTCTGTAGCTTTTGGAGAGTGTCCTGGAACTAGCTCTTGTAGACCAGGCTGGCCTCGAACTCACAGAGATCCACCTGCCTCTGCCTCCAAAGTGCTTGGATTAAAGGTGTGTGCCACCACCGCCCAGATTTTATCTATTATTTCTAACAGAAGAAAAGAAAAAAAAAGACAATAAATCAGAGTATAGTGATTCTATTATTCTTTGCACTGTGTCACATTATTTCTGCTATGGAATATATCAATGGATGAGTGAAAATAGCCAACTCTCATGCAGTAGCTGGAGTTTTAGGACATATTTTTCTTTATATTTCTATGCTTCATGTTTTTAGATGGCATCACTAGTACGTGACATCCAGTATCTTGCACATAAATAATAAGTATAAATAAAAAGTCCTAAGTAGAAAAAGTTGTCAATGAAAATGAATGGTTCCTATAGATAAGAAACAATAAACATACCCAGAGATTGAAAATGGTAAGCCTTGCTGTCAATCAAACAAAAGCCATGAACATGTTACAATGGCTTATGTAAATTAAGTTGAAGATGTTTCAAAATGTTTATATCTTACTGATCCCAGGATAGAGATGAAAGTATTTCATGCACAGCTAATACAACCTTGCCAGATTGCAACATGTCAACACCTTGAATGATCTACACATATTTGCCTTGTTTGAATCTCTGCTGAAACAATATTGAAAAATAAAAGAATAAAACAGGTTATGTATCAGTATGTTTTATATCCTAGGTTAATATATACATGTGTATAGACACATTGATATTAGTAGTAGAAAGGAAATATTTAAATTTTGGAATAAAAGATTTTTAAAATAAGTGATTTATCTTGTTCTTTATGTTTTCTCATAGCTACTTTTATGTAATAGAACATTCATTGTTTTTCATATATATGAATTAAAAGAGAGTAGAAGAAAAATCCTAAATAATAAACTCTATAAATTGCAGCTGATGAAAAAATATGAAATTTATATAATGTAATTATAATACTGGTACAATAGCAATAGACTTTAGAAACCAGTTGACAGAATAAAAAGTCTCCCTCCACTCACCATTGTTTTAAGATGCAGAGTCTTTCTTTGTTACTTAATCTGGCCTGGAACTTCTGGACTAGTTATCCTCCTGCCTCGGCCACTTAATATAGAAATTACAGGTGCACGTCACTATGCCAAGCTATTTAAATTTTCATAAATAAATTGTTAAAAAGTCGGAGGTGTTCCAATTTCTCACTGTGTGCTTTTACTATAGCAAAATTAACTGATTTTTTCATTTTTATAAAGACATTAGCAAAAACATATGAATTGCAGCAAAAACAAATGAAATAGAAAACTCCACAAACTGTTGCATGCCCTCCCCTCTGCGTATCTGACTGATTTGTTTCACTGCTTATGGTTCACATGCAGATGCAAAAACAATATCAAAAGCTGACCTCAGAAATAAATCATTACCATCAATGCTGCTTTATTTTTAGAAAAAGGGAAAAGAAAAGAAAAGTAAGGTAAAAGGAAAGCCCACAATTTATCCCTGAAAAAATGGAAAATAATCTAAAGCTGTAATGAAATTAAGATACAGCTTTAAATGGGTGAATTCCTAAATACAAAGGGGGAAGTGTGGAGAAACCAAATCAACAGCTAATTTGGGAGGAAAAAATCTTGCTCATCTCCGTAAAGGCCTATTGAAGTGAAAAAGACCCAGTTGATAAAATCAACACAAGACAGAGAATGCAGCAAAGGTCCTCTGTGTTCTGCAGGGCCTCTCTTAAATCCTAACATATCTGCCTCCCAAAATAAGCCACTTAAGGTTTGTGACATTGTTAAATGACCAAAATTTTTGTTTTCATATAACACATCGCACTCCACCCTTTTGAAATTTCTGATGATCTGAAGTTTGTCTTTGGAAGACCAGATGTGTAATTCTCAAGTTTAACACTAGAGGGGAGGAAAACAAAGAGAATCAGTAGGTCCTCTCTTAGCCCAGCAGAGGAGAGACTGAAGAGGACGGACCGGCAATCTATACATGTGGACAGAACTCACAATGCAGCCTCTGACTCAACCTTGGAAGGTTTCTAACAATATCAGAAATAGCAATAGTGTCCCACCAGGACAGTCTCCATGGCATCACAGTTCATTCTGGGCAAAAGTGGGCACCAGTGTTCCACTACAGACATTAGCATGTGCACTGCTGACTTTATTGTGTTTGTATGATTTTCAGGAGAGCAAAACAAACCCTCTCCCCCAGACTGTTACTCCTCACTGTTGGCAGACAAATGTCACTTTTGCCCTCTCCTCTGGACTCCTTTACACCTCTTGCCAGAGTGGCCTCCCAAATACAGTATTTCTGTTCTTTCAAAACTGCTTAGTGTTTAGGATGCTCCAGGGTCACAAAGCTGTTAGTGGGATTAGAAGAAAATCTCCAGGGTTTGGGAGCTCTGTTTCTTGGTGTTGAAGATCATAGTACTCCTCTGAGGTAGCCTGGGGTAAGGGGTGGGGGTTGTATGTCTCCGTAGAAGTAAAGATGTCCCTATGAATCCATGAGTTTAATGGCACTGTTCTGTCCAGAACCAGCATGAGATCAAGCCAGTCAGAAACCCTTCATAGTTGTGGAAAGGGCTCATGAAGCCTCAGCCCTAGCTGAGGAGCTTTGGCAGGTAAAAGCTGCTGGGAAAAGGGAGAGGGGCCAGTTTCCTTCAGAAACTTGGCTCCTGTTAGGATGCACATGCTCCAATGGATGGCCATACACCTGTGCCCAAAAGGACATGGATTATGAAAAGAGGACATGGAGTTGGTAGGGGATGTGGTGTGAAGGGTGTACAGGAGGAACTGAATGGGGCTGAGGGATTGATCCAATCAAATACAAAGAATGATTACACACACACACACACATACACACACGAAACAGAGACGCCCCCAAGATGACAGGACCAAGGAAGGCAAATATAAAAGGTTGTTGCAGATGACTAGGACAGTAGGACAATGGCCTTGGGGACCCTGTGCTTCTAGGGAATGAGACCACTCTGAAGGTACTGTTAGAGAGCAAAGGCTTAACATCATCCTTGGCCTTCAGTTTCCACAAGGTGTTGTCTCTAGAAAATAAGGGGACACTCTGACAGACACTTTTGCTGCTCTTGTTTAGCATGACCAGGCTCACTCACTTAAGTCTCAGTAGATCAAAGGTAACAGAGGAAACAGTGTAGAGAAAATGCAGCTTTATCTTTAATGCCATGACTTAAACCATGGGTGTTGTTAGAAGGGGTTGCTAGTTTGTTCCCAGATGCTTGGCAGCTCAGACCTGAAATAATCACACAGATACTATATTATTTAAATAACTGCTTGTCCCATTAGCTCTAGCTTCTTATTGGCTAACTCTTACTTTTAGATTTAAGCCATCTCCATTAACTGTGTATCTCCATGTGGCTGGGGCATACTGACTGAAGTTTCAACATTTGTCTCCTGTGGCAGCTCCATGACTTCTCCCTGACTCCACCCTTCTTTCTCGCAGCATTCCATTTAGTTTTCTCTGCCTAGCTCTGTTCTCCTACAGCTCTGCTATAGGCCCAAAGCAGGTTCTTTATTAAGCAATGCTATTCCTCTCTGTGTGCAGAGGTGAATCCCACATCACCTCTCCTTTTCTGTTAAAATAAAAAGGAAGGTTTTAACTTTTACATTATTTATATCTATTTTACCTTTTATCATTACTTAGGAAAACTATTACTATAAATTCTTCAACTCCAACAAAGACTCCAGAAGGATATAAATTTACCTAAGTAAACAATAAATTCATTGTAAGCAACTTCCAAAACTCTAGAATTGACAGAGACATCTTTCTGCCTGGACAGTCAGCCAAAGTTCTTCTGTATTATTGGGACATTCATCTTCAGCATACAGGCCAATAACATCTGGCAGACTTTTCCATAAAACAGGAAATTTCAAAGAAAGTTCCAACTATATTGGCAGTTTGTCAGTCACTTTCTTCTGTATCATGCAAAATGTCTAGCAGAGTCTTTCATGAAGCAGAAACCCTAAAAGACAGTCTCTCCTTTAAGCAACTTCAGCAGTCATTTCTCTGTAGGTCCCCTATGTTGAGTTCATCAACCAGTATAGGCAAGAACAGTTTCTTGCCCAAATGGCTAACAAACTCTATGAGGAGCCTCTTCAATGCCCATCATCCTATTGAAGAAGATTGGTGCTGCCAGGAGCAGATGTGTCTCATTGTCTTGAAAAGTCCTAAATTCTTAAAACATTTTAAATGCCATATTCTGTAGTCTTTGAAAGGTTTGAAGAATGCCTGTCCACCTGAAGTATATCTCTGTACATCTAGAAAATCTAACTAACATGAGTACAAGCTTGACTATTATAGATGATTATTAACCAATATTTCTTAATTATACATTACACTTTTAAATAAGCTGGACAAACATAATACCTTAATCAAGATCAGAAATACATATAACATAATTGACCTTAAATTTGTATCAATAAACCAAGATCTATACCAATGCAAAGTATACATCTCTATAGCATATCCCCTTTAAATATAAACAAACATTTATAAACAATATTTGGAAATATGGGTATAGTTCTCTAGACTACTTCCTGTTGATTGAGGGCTTTGTTATTCAGGTCTTTCATGGTGTATCCTGTGTCCTAGGTTCATGTCAGTCAGCAGTTGGGTGAAGTAAGTTTTTAAGGGGTGTTCCAGGCAACTTTTCAGGGGTCTTGGTCCATCAAACCATATTAATCTGGAAGCCATCCATGGGTTCTCATTCTCTATGGAAACAAAAGAAAAACCTCTTTTTCAAAGCAAAATATCCTTAGACCCAAATTCTTTAGTCAAGATACCTTTATAATATACATGCTGTTTTTGCAGAGCAGTCCACACAATTAAATATCTAATTTCAAAGAAAACACAATAATATACATAATCCAGACTCTCTGTGTATACTCCATCTTTATGTGGCTCTTCTTACTCTATTACTTTTTAATGCTTATCTTTATTATATTACTCCTTTAATCTATGATTGCCTAAACTGTCTCTTTAAAGACTTTGTTTTTTAAAAACCATTTACTTCTTTTTATAACTGTCTATATTCTTTTTATTCTCTCTCCTAAGCCTACGCACATTTATCTAACACTGTGACCCATTCAGGGGTCTTTTTTGTCTGAATCTGTCTTATTGTGTATCTGGAATACTTTTCTGACCAGAACTGCTTCTGAAAATGAGAAGCACTTCTTAAAAACTTAAACTGTGCCATTCCTAGGGGAAATATGGAACTTCCTGCTTGCCCCACCCAGCCTATCATAGTGTAGCTGCTCATTGCCTCTGAGAGCCATGCACAATGCCCCATCTCCAGGCACACAGCTTAAGCATGTTGCTCTGTTGCTCACAAACCCCATTCAAATGCTCCATCTCCTGAAAGAGCCAGAGGTCATGCTAACAACACAACCAAATAAGCCAGTGTTTCAAAACAGCTGCTACATTTTTTTTTGCTGCTGCTGCTGAGTCAGGAAAACATCTCTTAAAGAAGCTGTGCTAAACTCTGTATTTTTTGCATCAAGAATTCCTTTTCAAGCTCTTTTGGGTTTTTAAGTGGCTTTAGTTAGCCACATTGGTGCGCCAATTTGTTGGTGGGAGGCTGCTTGTTGGTTCCTGGCTGCTCAGCCACAAAATAATCACACAGAAACTGTATTATTTAAATAACTGCTTAGCCCATTACCTCTAGCTTCTTATTGTCTAACTCTAAAATATTAATTCAACCCATCTCCATTAATCTGTGTATCTCTATGTAGCTGTGGCTTACCAGCTAAAGTTTCAGCATCTGTCACCAGCAGCAGCTCCATGGCTTCTCCCTGATTCTGCCCTTCTTTTTCCAGCATTAAGTTTGGTTTTCTCCCCCTGGATAGCTCTGTTCCCCTATAGCTCTGCTCTAGTCCCAAAGCATCTCTTTTATTAACCAATGATATTCACAGCATACAGAGGGGAATCCCACATCACATGGGTTTTTAGTGAAACTTAAAATACAAATATATCCTTAGAAATAAAAAATAATTGCATAATGAAGTTTTCCAAAGTAGCTCATACCTAATGCCCTTCTCTCATGTGATCCCTGAGATGTGAGGGACTGCTTCTTCTCTTCATCTGTACTTATTATCAAACTGAAATTTAAATAGTTCAGTTGCCCAAAACTTTTTGATAAATAAATGACAAAGCGGCCTTTCCTCTAAAGCCCCTGTTGATCAGTTAATTCTGCATCTATAGGGCTTTAAGATCTCCCAGCAAACATCCATCTTAGCATACAAATTAAGGATATGGTTAAATTTGGGCTGTAGTGCATGCCATTCATCCTCAAAATGATAAACGTTTCATTTTCATCCCATGAAATTAGAGGAGGGGGATTCCAATGATTCTACAGGAGGGGCAAAATCATGGTGCATTAGTTAAGTCTCCTTAATATTAAGGCAAGGTCCTAAACACACAGAAAAATCTAATTTTATCATAGTTTAGGCCATGGAGCTTTTTAATAAGGACATCTGTATAAACATATTTGTTGATGGGCTGATAGCAAAGAGAAATAAGAGTTGGGTGGCAATCTGAGCAGAGGGAAGTTCGGATAAAGGAAAGTGATACCATCTCAAGTTCCCTACAGTAACTCCAGTGAGGATGTGCACTGGGAAGTCTACAAATGTCACCTGTGTATGTTCACCACCATCTATGAAATGTACAGGATATTTAGCAAGAACACCAGCTTTGCTGTCTGAAACTCCAGATTCTCAGACCCTGTCCTATATATTCAAGTGTGCAGGCCTGGCACTATGCCCAGGAATCTGCATTAGAAACACAGGTGACTCTTACTAGCTGTTCCACACTGAAATTGGACAGACAGGGTTTGATGTTCCTTCCTTGCCAGAGTCATGCAGTGTTGGTACTGGAAGACAATTTCTTTATCCAACAGTTCAAATTTTTCATTTTATAGCTAGGGAAACTGGAGCCCAACAACACCCACCAATAATCTATCATGTTTAAGAGATATGTCTCTATTTGTACCTCTAAATAATGAGAAGAAATTGACAGAGTCCAAACTCACAAATGTAATAAAATGTACACACCCACACACAACAAAGAGAGGGAGAGAGAGAAATAGGGGGTTGATATTTACATACATCCCATAAATTGAAGACTTAATTTCCTTATGTTCACATAGATTGATAAAACGTCATCCTGAGACGAGAATAGGGAAGACTTATTATTCCCATTTTCCAGACTAGGAAAGTGAGTGCTGGAGGGTCTATTAGCATTTATGACAAGTGAAAAACGAACAGAGGAAGTAAAACCTCAGGCATGGGAGGGACCTTTGTTTTCCCATTAATGGAATGGAAAATTGGCAGGGTCATTGTTCAAAATGAACCACTCAATGAGGAAAGAAAATGTGTGGATTTACTGAACTTGTAATGAAAAGGCTAAAATATCCCATGTTTTCACATTGGACATGCTTCCAGAAGAGAGTGGATGAACCAGACCGGGCACATCCAATGACCACTCTGACAAGGGTGCCATTCCAGATTGCTCTAACTCGTCTGGGTGTGGCAAAGTTTGCTGAGCTGGTTTACACCAGAGATCAGACCTTAGCCAGTTTGCAGACACTTGTTTCTGCCAATGCAGGCAGATTCCCCTGGGAGGGAAGCAAGGAGGCAAGAAAAACAAAGTTGAGAAAACAAGTAACGTTTCCACCAGACAAGCAAGTTGTTTTCCTAAGACATGGGCAGACAAGTCACAAGCTCGGATCTGAAAGAAGCTGAAAACTGAAACTATCATGTCTTTGCAGGTATAGGTGAGGACTGGGAAGGCAAAACAAGCAAGCAAACAAACAAACAAACAAGCCAACAAGCAGTCTCTGACTCTAGCTGGAATGCCTAGAAATGGCCAAGGCTTCTGCTGTGTCCAGAGGCTTCTGGAAAGGTCTGGAAAAGTCCAGGACTGGCAAGCTCATTTGGTACTTTTGAGAGTGTTTCCATGGCTAAAGTATGTCTCTTGTTCTGGCTTAGCTTGCATTTTCACATTTATTGAGATGACTTATATGCCAGGCACTCTTCAGTGAGTTTCTTGTTGATAAGACCAACACGTGAGATGTGAAAGAAAAAAAACTTCAAAATAAATAAAACCTACAATTGGTAGAGAGGGAAAAATCATCAGAAACAGACCCCAAGAACCCGACTGTAGTTATTAATTTAAAGGGTCAGGGAGAAAGCTAGACAAGATGCAAGGACATTTAGGCAATGTAAGTGGAGGTGGTCATTCTGAGAAAGAACCAAAAGGAATTGTTGGAAATGAAAAGTAAAACATGCTAGAAATGAAGAATTCCTCTACTAGGATGAACACTGGAGGAGAACATGATTCCAAACTAAAAAAAGAATCTCTAAGAGTATGTGAAGATGTCTCAATAGAAACTTCAAAACTGAAAAGCAAACAGAAAAAAACAACCAGGTAGAAAACAATAGAAAGCCAAGACTTGTGGAACACTGATGAAGGTTGTAGTTTGTGTACAATCTGAATACATGAGAATGAAGAAATAGGAAACAGAACAGAGGAACTATTTAAACAGGCGTTTTCCAAAACTAATCATCAGACCATAGTCCCAGAAAGCTCAGAGAACACACACAGAATAAGCAAAACAATTCTGAAGGAGGTATCTTGTTTCAAAGTATAGATAAAGGACTGGTCCTGCAAGGAGGCAGAAAAAACAAACAAAGCCACACCCATGCACCAAGAGCCCAAGGTAAGAACTACAGTAAATTCTTCATAGAAGTAAGGAAAGGGAGAAGAAAGCAAGGGTTCAAAGACATGTGTGTGTATGGGGGAGCAGACAGAATGAGGATCCTCTCATAAAAGTCACCCTTGAAAACCAAAGCAGAAACAAAGACCTTTTCAGGGAGAGACACTGAAGGAATCCCTTAGCTGTTTCACATGAAGTGTCAGGGGAGGTTCTTTAAGGAGAAAGAGGGAAACATAGGTCAGAAACTCAGAGCTTCATTCAGAAAGAAAAGTATTGAAGGAGGAACAAGTGAGAGCCAATGGAAAGTTCCATTTATCTAATTCATAGATCATCGCACGTTCGTTCAGCATAACAGAACAATGTATTGAATTGTATACACATCCATGAGAATGCTTTGTGTATGTATGTATGTATGTATGTATGTATGTATGTATGTATGTATGTATATATATATATGCTGATGTATAACTGAAGTGAGTAACATCAATGATGCATGAGACTTGGGGAATGAATTACGACTCTTTTATCATAAAGCAAAGGCATGATTAATTCATAACCCGTGAATCAGCCTAGCACTGTTTGAAACAGATTAGTTGTAAATGTACATATGAGTTCTAAGGCAACCAGTGAAATGTGCTTTTAAAAAGCACAATCTGTATGCCGAGATAGGAAGACAATTAAATCATAGAAAGTGATCGGTTAAATTACAGATAAGTGGCAACCAAGAAGAGTGGAAGTTAAAAGTTAGGGCAAAGGACAAGGACATCAAACACGAAACAGAAGCTGCCTGACCACTGGTGGTACAGAGGCACACTGGTTATCAGAGGAGACCATAACTCTGCCCAGCTATGTGCTCTCTGCAGAGCTGAGGACCGAGCCTCTTTCTTTGAAACCCTGACATCTGAAAGTACCCTTGTCTTCCCAACATAGTGATTAGTGGTTCTCAATGCCTCTGTCCCTTGAAGTCACCCCATCCTGAGCCTCCTCAGATGCCACACTTTAGTGGTCGTTTAGTTCCCAGAGTAAGAAAGACCTAGAAAAACAAATAGCCTCACTAACGGCCAAGGAATAAATATCCCTCCTTTGCAAATGCCCTCCTGGTTTTTATGACCTAGAAATGACCATATGAATCACGCTTCCTGTCTGGCTCCTTTGTCTTACCTCCTCTCTCATATCTGATTTCTATAGAAACAATGATGCACAAGCATTTTGGAGCACCCCAAGTAGTGCTTTTCTGAATGTGTTGGAAGCTTCCCTACACCAAACACATTCTCTTCTGTATTCAAGGAAGTGCATATCTAACCCGGGCTTTATTCAAGCTTTGCTATCTGCTTGGAAGGATCCTTCCAAAGTATAAGCATGTGTGTATCTCTGAGAAGGAAAAAGAAAAGAAGGAAGGAAGAGAGGGTTGGAGGATGCAGGGTAGGAGCAGTGGGGGGCAGAGCCTAGCTTCCTCTAAGGGAGGCAACCTTGGGTATCTTAGTCTGATTTCTATTGCTGTGATAAAACACCAAGGCCGAAGGCAACTTGGGGAAGAAAGAGTTCGTTTGCTTTTCACTCCCACATCAGTCTGTCATGAAGGTAGGAAGCTGGAGGCAGGAACTGAAGCAGAGAACATGGAGGAGTGCCGGTTACTGATTTTTTCTCCATTACTTGATGAGCCTGCTTTCTTATACAACCCAAGACCATCTTTCTAGGGGTAGCACAGCCTACATTAGACTAGGCCATCCCACATCAATCATTTATCAAGAAAATACCCCCACAGACTTGTTTGCAAGTCTAAGGGTGGCATTTTCACCATTGAAGTTTTCTCTTCCCAGATGACCATAGCCTGTGTCCAGTTGACAAAAATAACAAAAACCTAACCAGCTCATCAGTCATTTTGGAAAAAGCCAGTTGTGACATCCATCCTACAAGTGTAGACATTCAGGATGCCATCTAGGGCCCATGGTGTTTTCTACATGTATTGACTCCATTGGAGGTACCTCTGAGCCAAGTATAAACCCAGCCCTATTCATCAGCTCTTTGATACGTAGCTCTTCCCTCGGCTATCACTTCTTCAACAATGACCCTCCTCACTCTGCAACCTTCCCACATGGGTATGCTGAACTTCTCTGGTTATCTGTACTCCTCGGGCTTAACTCTATCATAGCCAAAGCTTTTTCTATGTCCAGCACTGTCTTCAAATAAATCTGAAATGGCGAATCCTTCAAAATTCAGACCAAATTCTTTTTTTTTCCCATCTCTGGTATCTGTGATCAGCTTCTTCTTTGCCTGGAGGAGGTGGGCCAAGTTCAGTTTGAGAAAAAAGGAAAGAGAAGAGACTCAATACTCAAACTTAAACAAACTCATAGGTAATGAATGGTCAGGCAAAGAAGAATCTGAGGGAATCCTGGAGGCTTTATCTAACATGACAGCAGTTCTATAAACATAATAACTTTTACTTTTGTGTTACCTGGTGACAAAAAAGAGACACTGTCTCTCCAGAGATACTGCCTGGGTAGTGGGCATGTGTGGTTGTGTTTACAGGTGAGCAGAGCAATGAATCCTTAGTTGGTCACTTTCCCTTTGCTCTCTCTAGGGTGCAGCATGAGCCTATGTATTTTGCCCATCGGGTGCCCTCCAAGATGCCTCCCCTGTCCTAATGAAGAAAGTCATGATTTACAATTACATTTGAGTCAAATCACTGAACTATCTTCAAGTCCACCTCCTTTCAGTTTCTCTGTACACAC
>LOEQ01005719.1:23411-38652 GCA_001685075.1 Bramus lutescens
ACATACATACACACACACACACACACACACACACACACACACGCTTGCTCCTTACTATGTAATAAATTATTTTCTCTTAATGTCTTAGCTCATTTTCTCTTTGCTGTGATAAAACCACTCCAGACAAAAATAGCTTAGCAAAATTTGGGCTCCCAGCTCAGGTTGCCATCCTTCACGACAGAGAAGTCACGGTGGCAGGAGATGCAGCAGCTGGTCACTCCATGTCTGTAGTTAGCGGACAGCAATGGATACATGCGCTGTAGTCTTAGCTTGCTTTCTCCATTCTGTAGAGTCCAGGATGCCCTGCCCAGGAATGGTCCTATCTGCAGTTGGAGGGGAGCTTCCCACCTTAGTTAATATAATCAAGACAGTCTTTTACAAGTGTCCTTATTGACTTCCCATAGTAATACACACAATTCTTCCCTCACTAGTGTGCCCAGGGGCTACCTTCTAGGTGTAAAGCTCACAATATATTAACCGTCATTTTGTACTAAAGTCTTCTACAATGTATGTCTGGGTGAATTTCTATTTTTTCTCTCTTATTTGGTATTCTGTTGTGTTCTCTTTCTTTCTTTTCTTCCTTCCTATTCCTTCCTCCCTTTCTTCTTCCTTCCTTTCTCTTTTTGCCTTTTTGAGGCAAAGGTTCCTTGTGTAGTGCTAGCTATCCTGGAACGGGTTCTGTAGACCAGACTGGCCTCAAACTCCTGCTTCTGCCTCCCGAGGGCTGGGATTAAGGCATGGGGTACCATGCCTCACTTTTGTTGTATTCTGTTGTATAAGATCTCTCGAATTTAATTGTCTATGAGCATTTATATATTGTATTTATTCACATCTTTCCCACAAACTTTTCTTTTGTCTCAATTTCTGGGTCTCTTTTCTTCTGAATGCTGGAACTCTATTCTACATACCTACCATTTATTCTTTCTGAAATTCTGTAGCCTTCTGCTGGGAGGTCTTCAATCCCTTCTTTCTACTGAGCCATTTCTTTGTAAAATGTATTCACTGAGGACAGTTTTGTATTCTGCATTGTGAGTACTTTCAAGACACCCACTGATTCTACTGCATTCTTCATAATAACTGGTTATTTTTGCCTCCTATAATTATTCTCCATTCTCAGAGCATTCTTGCAGTGCCTCTTTTAAAATGCTGGCACTCACACTCCGGTAATTCCGCTGTAGATACACAGGTGTGCCCAGCAGGCCGGCAGCTTTGTCTTTGGAGAGAGCGCAACTGCTCAGCTACTGGATGGTTTTTATCGGTGAACCCACATTCTGAAGTTTGCGGGGACAGAGGAAAGGCCAGACTCAGTTAGAGGAGCATGTGGTGAGGTCTGGAGTGGGAGAGACTCCCTGAGAATCACTTTCAAACATGGAGATCCTGAAGGGACACCTCCTCGTCTGAGTAGTTCTTTAAATAGAAATGGGTGGAATTGGGGGCGAAACATTCCTTTAGTTTGCACAGCATTCCAGTGAGTCTGCGGCAGCTGAAGAGGGAGTAAGATCGCCTGGGTGAGGTAGAGCAGACTGCGCATTTGTACAATAAATAGCTTCACGCCCAGGGCTCCATCCTTCTGTGGTTTGTAAAATGAATTGTGATGAGGAAGCTGGAACATTGCAGCCTCCTGATTGTAAATACCTCAGAAAGGCCACTAAGATTTTCGATGACATGGAATTTAAAATATGCAAAATAATATAAAGAAACATAAGGAAACCTTCATCCCAGATGCTAAGCCCCAAGGAATGAGGCCCTGTAAGCCACCTGTGGTGGCTGATTTGATATTTCAGCTGGATGGAGTTTAGGATCACTGTGACACTAAGCCCTGGGTGTGTCTGTGGAGGGGCTGCTAGCCTGGGCTACCTGGGGTGGAGTGACATACCCTCAATGTGTCTGCACCATCCCATAGGCTGGAGTCCTGGACTGAATTATATGGGGAAAGAGAGAACTGAGGAGCAGCATTCATCTCTGTTTCCTGATGGTGGATGATGTGACCAAAGGACTATGGTCCTGCTACAGGGCCTTCCTTGCCTTGATAAACTGCACCCCCAAACTTGGAGTCAGAATGAACCCTTCCCTACTTAATCTGCATACATTAAGTATTTTGTCTGGGTAATGACAAAGCTAACTAATGCAGAAGGCAAAGCGGATGTTCAGATACACTGAGATTTCTGATTGTCCTTGACTAACTTCTTGTATGACTGTCTTGCAAAATATTTGGGTTATACTAAAAAAAAAGTTTGTTATTTACTATATTTTGCGTCAAATATTGTATTGAACTAAAAGAGGGATTGATTGGTGTAATTTGTCCGGGAGGGGTGAGTGAAAAGATACACGGTATACCACATGCTCATAACTGCCTATTGGGAAGCCTGGATGGCCAGAGGTTGTGGTCTGTTGTGGCCTTGCAGAACTCTCCAAAGTTCAGAAACATGAAGGATGCCCTCCCTAGCAAGACTTCCTGCTCTCTACCTGCCCTTAACTGGAGATTATCCCTAGGCCTGGAGAACTGATCTCATCAGAAAGCTGTTTCTAAGCCTGGATGCTGGGTTTATCTCTGTCATGACCCTTGGCACAGCTTCCTGCTAGAAGTTTCCCCCTTGCTGCACACATGGTAACTAAGACTTGAACAAGGTACTTTGCTATAGGATGCTGCTGCTGCATAGGAAACCTTATGACAGAAGCATGCCATTTAATGCACTTCAGGGTTTGTCCCCAGGCCCCCCAATCCTATGTATTTCCTGTACTCTGGAATAGAGCTGGTTCACTGAAGACAACTCCCAGAGGGCTATCTCTATCATAGCCACGGCAGTCTGACCCCTGTTTCCCACTCTGACTCCATCCCCACTCACAACCAACATCCCAATGATGAAGCAGAACCACAACTGCCATATACAAAAATGAGTTCTTCCTTTCAAGACAGTCAGGGAAGAGATACTGCCATGTTGCAGGCCTGAATGCCAGCTATGTGCCGCTCACCTCTGAGACAGCCTTCATTCTTACTCCTGGTTCTCAAGGTAGATTATTATGTCTTAGTGATGGGCAGGGAGCTCTAAAATTAGCAAGGACCTGAGAAAAGTCTCTTAAGGATAAATGATTACTCTCTAGGAAAAACAAACACAACTCAAATGAGTGCTTTCTGTTGTATTCTACATCACTTTGAAACTCTAAAATCCCAAGGTGAAGCAGACAAAAAGAAGTAACGTAGATCCCCTGGGTATGTAGCAACCGTGGACAGCCATGCCTGTTTTAATCTCTATTTGGCATCAATGTCCATAAATCTCAAGAATTCTGGCAACGAAGCACAGGCACTGCTCACATACTCCTCTCTGCTGCGTCCCCAAATCACATCTGCAAAATGAGTGCTGATAATTAAGGGCTTGGAGCAACCTAGTGACCACATGGCAAGGATTTCTATTTGTGTTGACAGCTGAGTCTCACCAAAGAGAGTCACCGTGAGTCTAACACCTGTTGTGCACTATACATGTATAATCTGACCATGTGGGAGGAGGCACCCCTCGCTGCCTGATGTCATTTTGCTGAAATAGACATTATTGGAGGTACTAATTGAAGGGTTTTTTTCTTACTGCACTGAGCATTTTACTCTAGATCGCCCTGTAAATGAGACTTGTTTTGAAAACCATAAAGCACTGCATAACCTTCAGTCATCATTGTTGCTGCCCAGTGATGCTGTGAGTGGTTGCTGCGGAGACTGGCCTGAGAGGTGTTAAAATGTAGGTCAGATCCACAACCCTGGGATGACTCTTCTTATTAAAACAACAGCATTGTTCATCTGCCTGCTTAGCGATATGACTTGGATGTGTTTAGGCTTACGGTAAGGTGTCTTGACAGGTTGAATGAATCCTGTTTTGGAAGGATGTAAAGGAGAAAGTGAAGGTATCATTCAGGGTCTAGTCAGAAAGCCTGAAACCACCCAGTCCTGTGACCAAGAAATCAGATTGCAACTCTAACAAGAGGTTTTAGTAGTGAGGAACTGCTTTGGCAAAGTAAAGAATATGACGAAGCATCCAGAAATGCCTGGTATCTGAAGCCACCACTCTCCCTGTGGGGGCTCATTTGACTGTCAACTTGAGCGAATTGAGAAATACTTAGAGCATTTGTAAAGCCCACTTTCTGTCTAGCTCTAAGCGCATTTCTAGGGAGCATTGGCAAGCAGAAAAGCAAATGAGAGAGACATGCCCTTAGTATTGATAGCACCATCCAATAGGCTGAGCTCCCTAATGGAACAAATGCAGAATAAGAAAAGGCCAGCTCCAGCAAGTTCAGTTCATTCTGGGCAGGTGCCCTGGTTGCTGCAGCTGCCACCTGTGCTTTTCGGACTCCATTTTCGTAGACCATTTGCGGACTCATAGTAGTGACTCTCCACAGAGCAGGCACCTCGCCACCTCCAGAATTGATCAACATCATTGACCTTCCTTTTTCTCAGGCTTCCGGCTTCTTGGATGAGCGTGGCTGGCTCTCTGGTTCTTCAGCACGTGGGCAATCATTGCGGAACTACTAAGACTCTAACTGTTGTTTCTGTTTCTTTTGAGAATCCTAATTCGTACACCCCTTCAGGTCCAAGACAGCAGGGCTAGCCCCACCTTTTCCACTCATCCAACTGGCTATAAATTCCAGATTTGCTCTAGGGATTTTGGAGGAAGGCAGAGAAGCTCATTCCTTTGATGCTATGGCTTTCCAGAAACAGACCTCTAGGCTGCTTGGCACGTCAGCACATGATCTCTGTCTGTCTCTCTGGACTTTGCTACAAAGCTGTTTGGGGACGCCAGTGATGGACCAATAAAGCACCCATGGCGTGCGGATTTGACAACTCTAAGGAGGTAGTGGAGAAACACTGAGGATGGTGTTTGCCAGTCTGTTTGGGGGAAGCTGTAAGGGGGCGGGGCTCGTAAGAGCAGAGCACCAAAGTCAGGAAAGAAACCCCTCTCTTCCATGATATCTGTACAGCAGCTTTCTCCATGGATAGCACTGGGGCACCTGTCAAAGAATTCCTTCAAGGTCCACCTCAATGACTTCCAGGTAGATCAATGAAGAGTGAATATCGAATGGATAGGCAATTCTTGGTTTGATTTTTATTTTGCTGTGGAAAATACCTGACAAAGGCAACTTCATGGAGAAATGGTTTATTGGACTCATGAGTCCAGGTCATAGTCCATCATTGCTGGGAAGTTACAGCAGCAGGGACTAGGACCGGCTGTCAGACCTTGTCCACAGTTGAGAGCGCAGAGCAATAGATTAATGTGTCTTTTCCATATCTATCTCCTTCAGTTTTTAGGTAATCCAGGAACCCTGGTCCAGGGAATGACCGCACCCACAGTGAAGATGGGTCTTGCCACATTGATTACTGTAACCAAGACTACCCTCCTGCAGGCACACACAGCATAATCTAGACAATCCCCTTCTGATACTCCTTTCCCATGTGATTCTAGATTGTGTGAAGCTGACAGTTCAAACTAACTACCGCACAACCAAAGCTGGAATCAGCAATAAGATTTTTGTCCTGTAGAGATAACCCCTCCAAAGGCAGAGAAGACAGAAGCCTTCCTTAGTAGTTGATCATTGCTCCTGTGACTTAGCTGTGGAAACAACACCTGATGCCAGCCTTCTGATGGCTCCACTTCCTGGCATCTGCAATGGGTTTGATCACCTGGATCTCTTGTCTGCCATCAGAGCAGTCTTTTCCTTCTTCTCTTGTCTTTAAGGAGTATTTTCCAAATGAGAGCTGCCTTATTTTTTAACACCTAGTTTCATGACCAAGGCTCACTTTGATTTTCACTGGCTAACGTCTAATTTCAACACCACATAGTAAAAGTAGAGAATCAGTCTCTCTCTCTCTCTCTCTCTCTCTCTCTCTCTCTCTCTCTCTCTCTCCCCATGTGTGTGTATATTACATGCCTGATCTCATTTTCAAAAATACAAATACATATATAATATTATAGCATAATTATATATAATTATATTGTATATAATTAGATATATATCTGTATTTGTATTTTTTAAAATAAGATGAGCTTGGGGGACAAAGAGGAGTGTGGAAATGACATAAATACAGCATTCATTTATGAAATTCTCAAAAAAATTAACTAAAACTAGGGTCAATTTCACACAATTATGTATTTATATTCTATTGTTTTTAAAATGCATTGCCTTTTTAAATCTGTGATTTTCAGTATAAGTTAAAGATAATTAATAGCTTCATCAATATTTCCTCAACCATTTTAGTAAAATGTCTACTCAGGCTCACATAGTTAATACACTGGGAGTTTTCAATTTCACACATGATTCAGCACTAAACAATACAGTTACAAAATCTCAAGAAACTGTGACCAACATATTTTTCTGTTGAGAAACTGATATTGGCGTGGACCAAATATCTGAGGGGAAAAAATGTAAATTCTGTTCTTGAAGGTCTCTTTCCCTTACTGTCTATATGCAGTCAGCGATCAAGAATAGCAGGAAAACTGCCTCACCGTTTTCTGTCTGTAATACCTCAAGTTCACAGAGAATTTTTTCTTTCATATCGCAAAACTCACGATATGTCTCCCTGTGATGATAAAATAAATGTGTCTTTTATGAAGGTATGTGGTAGGAGCAAGTCTCAACTTGACCTGAAGCAGGGCCCTGTTCTGAGCCCCTCTGCTCATCACCTTTTCCGTATCTAACTCCATCAGTGTTGGTTCAGACATCTTCTCACTGTCTATTACCAAATGGTGACTGACCTAATGTCATGTTGCTATTTCCATGACTTCCTAATTCTATCACAACAGAAACTTTTTTGTTTTGTTTTCCAAGACAGGGTTTCTCTGTAGCTTTGGAGTGTGTCCTGGAACTAGCTCTTGTAGAGCAGGCTGGTCTTGAACTCACAGATATGCCTCCCTCTGTCTCCTGAGTGTTGGGATTAAAAGTGTGCACCGCCATCGCCAGGCTGGTGACATGTTTTCTTAAAGCTTAAAGTCAGTTCACATAGATAGCCTGGATGACTCAGTCGTTCTTTTGTGGACCAAATCTGAACTTAGCAGCCCCAAGACCTCCAATCAAGACTCGAATCATGTTTTCCTTCACTGGCCATAGTTTTTCATCTGTAAAAAAGCCTACTTCTAAGATTCAATTTTTTAAAATCAAACCATCTTTAAAAACACATTTCCAAGTCTTAATTAACACAGCATATCCAAAAACAGACAATAAAAATCATAGGAATATTCTTTTGTCATGGATTTTAAAAATAGCTTTATTAGTCATGTAAAAATAGAGGATCAGTGCTATCCAGTAATAGACACATCTAATGCTTAATTTGTTCTTGTTTTATTTTTCTTCAATCAGACCAAAGACAGTAACAGCAACCTGGTTAGTGTGCCATAATAAAATGAAACACTAGATGGCAGTAAAGTGAAGAAAATGAAAACAAGCATGGCGACCTCCATTGTCATGCTTTGTCTGGTCACAAATCTTAAATTGAATTATTTCATCAATACAAACAGTAAAGAGCTACCGAGTTGGAAAATATTGACATCACTTTCTGGCGGGTTCAAGAACGATCAACCTTATAAACTTATGGGGGAATTCACCTCAAGAAATAATTCTGGAATGTCGGATTTCTCAACATTTCAAGAATTCTTTAAGATGAGTTAAAGATATCATGATTGAGAATAATATGTGACTTTTAAGGAAGGTTGAATTACTGGCTGATGATTGTGTGAGATGAGTGTGGTCTGTAGGAAAGAGTCACTCATGTACTCCTTTCTTGGCAACGAAAACATTTTCAAGCCTTCTGTGACGTGAGGAAACTTATCCAGGGGATCTAGAATGAGGTGTGTCTAAAGCTGAGGATGACACATTTTCCAAAGTTGTTCTTCCTGTCATAACTGAATCTCAGCCACTAGCTAACTTCATGTAGAAAACAGCGCATTAATGGGTTTGGGAATCCAGTTGAACTAATTTTGTAAAAGACAGACTTGTACTGTGCAGAGACTCACAGTCCTCCTGCCTCAGCCTCCACAGTGCTGGGGTTCTAGTTCCATACAACCACACCTAGCAGAATCTCTTCTGCTGTTGTTGCTTCAGCGACTTTCTATTTCCTATGCCTTGCTGGCATAGTGCACAACAAGGAAGAGATTAGTGTTTATTTTGGGGTTTCCTTTAAATTCCTAGGCCCTTTGCTATTATTTCAAAATGATCTTCCCCATTTGCCAGTTTTCCTTCTTCCTTCCTTCCTTCCTTCCTTCCTTCCNCTCTCTCTCTCTCTCTCTCTCTCTCTCTCTCTCTCTCTCTTTCTTTCTTTCTATCTTCGCCTCTTTCTCCCAAATCATAGTGATTTTAGAACTGTTTCTCTAGAGATTCTCTTCAATGTGAACCAGGAAGTTCTGCAGGAATGACTACACGTGTGCCTGTGGTACACTTCTTTTTGATTTTTGTGACTTGGTCTCTTGCATGTTCATAAGTTTGGATTGTAAACACAGACAATCTAAGGCCTTCTCTGAGAATTCTGATGGTGTCTACCCTTGGCCTTTTTGCCTTCTCTTTTTTCCAAGTGATCAACAGTAACTCCATGGGTCTAAAAATCTAGTTTTCTGCTATTTGTATGATTCTGTTTATGACTCACAGAACATATGTGCTTCCTATGCCCAAACCACTTCAGTAATATGACTGGGATTTAAAGTATTCACATGCCACCTTGACCCTGGGTCAGCTAAGAGTCGGCAAGGTTGCCTCCTGCTTCTGTGAGTGAATGAGTGGGGAAGGCTATAGGATTCCTCCAGTCCACAGATGTCTTTTAATCATTATCTGATTTTTGCAGGTCAGAGCCCTCTCATTTTAGAAACATGGCAGCTCGATCCTGTCTTGGTCACTGCCATTCCCTAAATCCTTCAGAGAAAGCTGTATGTCAATTCCCAGTCTTCGCTCTTTTTTTCTCCTCCAAGGAGACTTTCGTTTCTTTTGGTCTCTCTGTTCTATGCCTTGAAACTAAATTTTGCACGAGCTTACATGACATTTTTGCACTTGGCCTCAAAAGGCTTTGGTATTTTCTTACACAAACTGGCCCCTGTCCCTTCTCCATCCCACCTCTGCACGGTGTGTACAGCAGGTGCCCCTCAACGCTCTGACTTTAAGATCCAGTCATCCTCCTCTGGGTATCATTAGCTCTGATTTCCTGCTGGAAACACATTTACACAGACACATTCATCTTCCTTGTACCTCCCTCGAGGGTCATTAACTCATTTTCTTTCTCTTGTATTCGTGACTCTTAAGGGTACTTGCATTTCTCCCATTATCAAGCTTGCTATCTCTCATGTGTGAAAGAGTTCCTTGAGAGCTCACCCTGCCCCAGAACAGTAAGGGGAACAGCATTGTCACTTTAAAATACCTATAGATATTTTAAAATTTCAGTCATTTTTTTAATCTAATGTATATTTTTCAATTTTTCCCAGAAAGGTTTATCATGGGTGCCTATTTTTGATTAGTGAATTTTATAAAGTATATGAGACTGCTAGCTAGCTTTGTAGGTCATTTAGAGGTGATACCTAACCTACGATGTTCATTTTATGTTATAAACTAAAGCCAAGGCCTGCCTGCTCATTTGGTACATAGTGAAATTGGGAGAGTGTGCTGATGACCATGAGACTTAGCTGAAACCCCATTTCATTTTATTGCTTTTACTCTAAACGAGCAAAAAGCGGTTTAAATGTTTTCTTTTTTTAATACCTCAAGAAATAGAATAGGGCGTGTAAGCAAACACAGGAAAGAGTCACTCTGAAGAAATATTGTGAGAAATCACAATAATAAAAATAACTGTAATGTAATTGGAAATTAGTTTTTAAATTGCTTTGGTTTACTTAGCTCTTCAAGGAACAAAGGAAATAAAAGATAATGAAGGCAGTATCCATCATCACCATTCTCAGATTGCATGAAAATGTCCCTGCCCCTCCTCCCCAATCAGCTTTCTTGTATCTGATTAGCCGGCCTTGGTTGTGATTGTTCCCATTGTGAGCTTCTTGTTAGGGTGTAATGAGATTCAGTCCTGCCCATGTGAATACCCACTGCCTGTCACCACACCATCTGCCCACAACTTAATGCATGAGCATGCTGTCCTCAGTGAATAGCGGAAAATGGAAATGTATCTCAAGGCCGTTCCTCTTTGTTCTTTGTTCGGGATGTATGGCCATTCACAAGCATTCTCCATGACTCGGACATTTCAGTAGGCGACCTCTTCAAAGGATGCTAACATCAGGGTGAATGCTGACATCTGCACATACACAATTTTCCTGGGCTGGTTTGTTTATAACAGTTACAGGGCAACAGGGGAACAAAAGCTGATGTATGGAGCTTCTACCAGCTCTCCCCTCCCCTGATACACACACTGCACATCTGGGAGGTGGCTTTGCTAACTTGATGTCAGTGTGCATGCTACATTAATCAGTTGTGTCCCCAGTGTGCACTAGGGTTCACTGTCTTGTGTAGTGCTGTGGACTTTTCAAAATATATGCTGTGTTATGAGTTTGCATATGGAAAAGTCTTAGAGCTCCCAAAATCTCCTATTTCTGCTTATTCATATACATGAAACCAACCCTTAGCAATCATTATTTTTCGCTATCATTTGTAATCTATCACAGGATTTGACCATGTTTGTCTTTCAACTTGGCTTTCCTTTTTCCTAGCACTGTGCATTCCATGGATTTTTGTCATCTAGGGAATGTTCCTTGTTAGACTAATCTGTCTTCTTTTCTGCTACTTCATCCTTCAATTTTGATTTCTTTCCACAACTTACTACTCATATCATTAGTGTCCATCAGCAACCAAATTACCATGTCCTGAAGTCACAACATGCCTCTAGAATGAGAATTAAAAGCTTGCTTAGTGGGGTGGGGAGACAGCTCAGAGAGTAAAGTGTTTGCTGTGCAATCGTTAGGACCTGAGTTCAGATCCAGAACTGATGTGAAACCAAGGTATAGCAGTGCTTGGCCATAACTCCAGTGCTAAATGGAAGGACAAAAACAGGCACAAACAGGGGCTTTGCTGGCCAGTAATTCTAGCTGAAATGATGAGCTCCAGGTTCAGAGGGTGCTAATATAATCAAAAGATGTAGGCATTCCAGTCTGCATTCAAAATTTCTGTTTCTTTCATTGGTAAAAGGAGACACAAGGATAAAATAATTCATGTGATTACACAGAAGCCCTAAATACAAGCTTGTGGGATGGCAGAGAATGAGGATAACAGACCCAGAGGAGAAAGGACAATGCAGAGGTGAAGGCTTAAGGTCTTGCTATGGCCCCATGTAGAGGTTGTTGATAATAGCTCCTCATCACCACACATCCTGAACTCTCTTGATGTGTGGGAAACAGGAAAATCTTCACCTCTACAGCAGTGAGAATCTATGTAATTTTCCAAGGGTTATTTTACTACAATCAATAAAGCAAGCACAATATATAATACACATGTCTTCCCCAGCATTCTAAAAATAAACACAGGCAAGAATTTGCCCATTTTAATATAACACAAAAACAATCACACTACAGCACTTCAGTTATTTCAACCCCAAACACAAGTCTTATTTCTAATTTTCCACCAGTCCAATCTGTACTCAGGACATTTTAAAGTGTCTCTTTCAACCTTCTTAGTTATTGCTTAACATTGTAGATGAAAAGAAGATTAAATACTCTGGCTTGGCCTTCCTACCATGACCCCCTTTCCCTAGCTGTGGGATTATGCAAGACTTTGTCTGAACCTAGGAGACATTGCCAAGCAAAGATCAGGGTGTTTTCTACACAACTGTGAAAGGTTTAAAAAAGGAAAGTGACTCCTCTGGGAATTCTGAAACCTGTGTTGCCTCTCCAGGGAGTCCCAACATTTTCTCAGTATGAATTCGCAAGATCCCTTGGAAGTCTCACCCAAGAACAGAGGAGATCACATTTTGTTTTGTGTTAGCTAGTATTATTGACTCCACAAGAGCTCCCAACATTTGGACCATCTATAGGGGATGCGACAGTAAGGGACATGTCTCACCCACTAACTGAGGCACTTGCAGTTTAATGAGTTCTGTGGGATCCCTGAAACTAATTTCCCAAAGAGTTTCACTCTGGGTAGGATGAAAAGAGGCATGGGCATGGATGATGTGGTTCACTCAAGAGGACAAAAGTGAATTTTTCAAGCCATACAATAACAATGTTCTTGGACTTGAACTTCTATAGCCCCATCTTTGAAACCCAGTTGCACTCCAGCTTGGGAATTTGACTGAGGAGGCCAGAGTTATCCATATATACCAGTGGTTCTCAGCCTTCCTAATGCTGCAACCCTTTATTATCTCATGTTGTGGTGATCCCAACCATAAAATTATTTTCATTGCTACTTCATAACTGTAACTTAGCTACTGTTCTGAATCTTAATATAAATATCTGTGTTTTCTGATGGTCTTAGGTGACCACTGTGAAAGAGTTGTTTGACCCCCAGGGGAGGGGTCTTGACCTATAGGTTGAGAATCACTGATATAGAGCCTTATAGGCCCTTCTCTGTGGTGCTGAGCTAGGGTTTTCTCTGAATGATGCTTCTGAGTCTTCTGGTTCATTCCCAGTTTGTTTCCTAGAGACCAGTCAGAGCCTCCTTTTGTATTTGAGGTGAACATTGGAAATCAGCTCTACCGTTGCTTTTTCCCTGCCCTTGGCTCTGACATTGGTGAGTCCAGGATCTTATTTGTGGGTCACTGATAGCTGGATACAAAGGGGACCCTCTCTGACATCCCTTCCAGACTAATTCCTCATGAGGACTGGTGTCTGGTGTCCTCTAACTGTTGATCCATCAGGGCATGTCCATGGAAACCAGCCATTCAACAGTTCCATTTTGGCCAAGCAAGTCAGCTCTAGAGATCCAGCATTCCTGGAGCCTGGTAGAGGTTCTGCCAACTACATCGTAGGCTGATGGCTTCTGCTGCACAACTAATCCTTTTTCCATTCCTTTTCTTTTATGAGTTTTTTCTGAGACTTTTACATTTCTAATTCTATCTCAGTGGCTGTTTTCTACATCATGAATTATCGACCCAACTAATTAAGCTGGTCCTTAGCTCAGAGAGCGAGATAATTATTGAGGCCCTAACATCCTGATTAAATGACAAGCATATAAGTGTTCCTTATCACACACAAGGTTTTCATATGAAAACCTTAGCAGCTTTCTGTCTCTGGCAAAATACCAAAGGCAGCTAACAGAAAAGCAAAGAAGATTTAATTTAGCTCGAGGGTTCAAAAGTTTTAATGCATAATTGGTTGTTCTTTTCACACTGGGGCTTGTGGAGGCATGGTTCATGGTTGCAAACGTGCATGCATGGTACATGGTTGCAAACATGCATGGTGAAAGTAGATGCTCTCATCGTGGTTTCTGAGAAACAGAGAGACAGAGAGGCTATGATTCAGATATTCTATTCAAAGGCACATTCTTCATTGCCTAATTCCTCCCACTAGGTACCAGCTCTTAAACTGTTTATCACCTCACCATCCTATCATGGGCTGATCACTATCTCATTGTTATATGAGCCTTGGAAGGTACATTCAGTATCTAAATAATAACAATGGCATTTCAATAAAAGTTTATTGGACTTAAATTTCCTCTATCTTATACTCCAGAATTCATTATACTGTTATTTCTTTTTAGCACAGTCTGCTGAGCTCTCCACTCCAAATATACTTAGCTATTCCTGAAAATCTGATTTATGGAGATCTGATTACAGTTAGTGCTCTGCAGGTAGTTTCATGTTAACCCTTGACCACTTCGGTCTCATTACTCACTCTGGTCCCTCTACCTGTGGCATCCTTGCATGTGTCTGTAACTTCTTTTGCAGGCCATGATGGGTAGTCACTTTGCAACAAAGGTATTCACAAATAATTGCACTCACTGACTTCTTCGCTTATAGTAATATGCTTTGGCAACTACAGCAAGGAGAAATGAGCTGTACACAGCTTTCCCTGTGAGGTGAAACTTGTTAAAACAGTAAGGGAGGTGTCTTTCCTCCCAGGACATGTGCAACCTATGAGTTAAATGAAATCCCTGAATTCACCAGAGGATTGCTTTGGGAATGTGATAGATAATCTTGGTTGTCAACTCGACAGATTAGAATCGCTATGGAAACGAATCTCCGAGTATGTCTGTGAGGAAATTTGTTTCTATATTGGGCAAATTGAGCTAGAAAGCCCCAAGCTATATGTGAGTGGTGCCATGCTGTGGGCGGGGTTCTTTGGGGCTAAATTAAAAGGAGAAAGCAAGCTACAGGAAAGCAGCCATTTCTGGGTGCTACCTACCCACAGGTACAGCTTCACCTACTGCCTTACCTGCCTGCCACCATGAACTTTTGTCTGTGATGGACTGTGGTTTTAAGCTGTGAGCCAAAGCAAATCCGTCCTTTTAAAAGTTGCTTTTCTCAGGATGTGTTGTTGCAATAACAGGACAAATAAAGGGGAAGATTGCATAACACAAGGAACTTGGGCACAACATGTTTTTAATGTGTCAGTCTGTGATGCAGGTGAGTTTCCTTTCAATGACTGCCTGCCTTCATGATACCCGAGGCTGTTATGTGAAAGAGTTGGGTATCTGCGTCATTAACCTAGGCTTTTTTTGAGGCAAAATCTCTAGGTATTCAGCATCTACTTCCTGACATGCTGTTAATCAGTCACTCTCTTGTTTGGATGCTTGCCATGTCAGAAAGGAGGAATTCCAAGGAGCCAAAAGCCAGGCAGTCAGTCACACAAGCTGGCCGTTGTCTTTCAACCTTCCCTGCTGGCTTTGCTTGACATTTCTTGCAAAGATCTCCTGCCTTTTCTAGTTTCCCATTCTCCTACTTGGGTCTGCTGCCCTGATTCCTTTCACATCTTCTGCCTCCTAAGTAATCAGCACCTGCAAAGGCTTCATTCCAGGGTGAGCCATTACCAATCATTTCTTCTGGATTCTCTCGCTAGGGGAAACCCACTAAATATCTTGATTTGAGTTCTGAGCCGCTTAATTGCCTATTTGAAGTGAGTCAAGGTATCCTTCTAACATTCAGGGTTGGTAACTAACCTAAGGTGAACAGAAGCCACACAGGAATACAGCACCAAGCTCTTCATTCAAAGAAGTTTCTAAAATTGAGCCCCACGGACTTACACTGGCTATTGGGAGTATATGCATAATTTAGGATGGTGTGTCAATGGCACATGTGTGTATATGTCTATGTAAATATGTTTGTGTGTATATATATGTGTGTGAATATATGCAT
>LOEQ01005719.1:38680-49414 GCA_001685075.1 Bramus lutescens
TTTGCATATGTATCTATGAATGTGTGTGGAGGGTGTGCATGTGTATATATGTTTATATATGTATATATGTATGTAGTATGTATGGTGTGCTTTTATTTGTATGTATGTGTTCATATGAGTTACATGTACATTTATGTGTATGTGTATGTATATGTGTGCATGAATGAATATGTGTGTCTATATTTGTGTGTATGTGCAAGTACATGTCTATGTTTAAGTATATTGCATAACTAATATGCAAAGAGACCTGGAGCGTTGTTCGCAGAGAACTGAAGATACTCTCCTGGTAGATTTATTGTGGATGAGTCCAGAGCAGAGTTGCTACACAGAACACAGAGTCTCACAAAACAATGATGGAAATTGCCAAGGATGGCTTTTTTTCCCTTTAATAATCTTTTAAGTATAGCATTTTCATAAAAACCTCCTCCTTCCTCTTATTGTTTACTTTGGTGGAAGTTTATTTTTCTCCTTTAAGCTCAACTGGTTAAAACTGATCAAATATATATATATATATGGAATTTATATATAATGTAACATATATGCAACACATATGTAGAGTGTTAAAAATTGATCAATTCCAGAACAGGTCTGTATATATGGAATTGATATATATTATATATAATCATATGTTATATATGTTGTATATAATATGGTGGCTCACAACCATCTATATTGAGATCTGGCACCCTCTCCGACTATTCCTATTATGTAAGCATAATAAATAGTAAATGAATCTTTTTCAAAAATGACCAGTTCCATATATATGCCATATAATATGTTATGTTTTTATAGTATTATGGTGTATATATCATATATTATGTGTTGTATATGTTATATGTATATATAATTTTTAAAAAAGAAACCCCATATTTTCCTTTGATTACATTGTCTATACATATCTCTTTCAATTTCACTGGGATGTTTTTACTATTATAATTGTTCTTTTCTTCCTTTTTGCCTATTCTCAACACTTTTCTGGTCCTGTTCTGACAAATATATTATTAATAATTTTTCTGCTTTATAATAAAAGCACATGTATAACTAGATGGCTACCTCCCAAAATGTTAAAATATTGTATGTTCACTATTATCCAACAATATAATTTCTAATTTCATTTTGATCTCTTCTATAACCCATATGTATTGTTTACTTACAAATATTGGTGTTCTAAATGTCATGGATGTATTTCTTACATGCTCATGTTCTTTCATCTTTCTAAGAGATCATTAGACTTCCCTTATTGTACATTAAAAAGGCTCAGTTTATGATTTAGAATGTTGTCTGTTGTAATGGACATACCATGTACAATCAAAAGGATGTGCATTTTATACCTATTGATAGACTGTTCTATAAATACCAACGGTATGGTGGCTTATGGAATTAGGTTTGTGTATTTTCTAACTTTTTAACATTTGGTCCTTCATTTTCCAAGGTAGAGGAGTCTACGTCTTTTGTGATATTGTCAGGAGATTTCTGTCACAGAATTGTCATATTTTAATTGATATCCTTTTAGAACACTGTTATTAGGCTTATACATATTCATGATTATTAATGTCCTTAAAGAATTAACTATATAATTATAAACACTCCAATTTTCCCTCTGGGTGTATACTTCATCTTTAGGAGTACTGAATGCTACACTCATGACCCCTACAGCAGAAGCCTCCTTACACATGTATATATGTATATACATATACACACAAAGCATTTATTTTTAAATGTACATCTATAATCAGCACATATTGCATACATTTTATTATTATTCTATTGTCCTACTTTTTGATATATAAAACCCTTTATTTTTCACTTTTCCCTTAGGTTTTTATTGGTACAGATGGATTTTCATAAAGGGGATTCTTTACGGCATATCCACAGGTACAGACAACGTACTTTGGTTTTTTCTCTTACTCTCTAATCCCGTTTCCTTTTTTGTCATCCCACTTCTGCAGTCCCTGAGTAGTTTAGTAGTCACTTTTACTTTCATCCTGATCTCCCCCATGATTACTGCATTTTCTTTAAAATGACATAACGTTATTCTTATTTGTGGTGAACAAAAGCCTATGTGTGTGTGTGTGTGTGTGTGTGTGTGTGTGATATTTGCTATTCATCCATTCATCCTTTGGTGGGCATCTAAGCTAGTTCCATTTTGTAGCTCTTGTGCATGGTGCAAAGAAAATACATATGCTATGCAGATATCTCCATAGTCAGATTTGTGTATCCACTAAATTTTGAATATTTAATATTTCAATATTAGATACTCAAAACTTTTTAGTATCTATGGAGGTCAGACAACAACTTGCGGGGGTTGATTCTTTCCTTCTACTATGTGGATCTTTGGGGTGGAACTTAAGCCATCAGAATTGGTGGTGAGCACCTTCAGCCTCTGTACCATGTTGCCAACCTCAACCTCCTACTCTCTTACAGAAACTACTTACACCTCACATTAAACGTTACAACCTAGCAACAGATTAAGCCTCTGTATCTTCATATTCTACATACTGACTTGTCATATTGTGTTTGAAATGCATAGCTTTTAAATTTCAATGAAAACATCATAACTATCACTTTTATATGGTTGTGTTCTTTAAATAAATTAAATAAGAAACAGCCATTTATGTGGATTCACTGTTACCTTTGTAGGTGGTAAGCGTCCACTTGGCATCACCTATCTTCAGTCTGAGGAACTTTAGCATGTCTGACAGTGTGCTAGTGCTGGAGAATATTTCACTTGGTTCTCTTCTATCTTAAAATATTTTACTTCAACTTGATCAGTGGAAGCAATTTTTGCTTAATAGAGAAATTTGAGTTGGCAACTTTGCTTTGCCTGCACTTAAGGGTATGGTTGTCAATGAATCAGGCACCATTATTTTCTGTTAAAACTTCAGCAGTGTACATTTGTAACACTGTGGTAATGCTCCACAAGCCTCCTAGGATCTGATTACTTTCTCTGGTCCCTCGCCTCTGCCACTGTTTTAACCAGCTTCTGATTACCTATGATAATTCAGTTATAAAGAGGATATGGTTATTTTGGATCATTTTATCATCCAATCTAATACTGGATGGGTTCATTGCCTGAGCTTTCCTGTGGGGTTGCCTGGCAACCATGAGAGAAAACATATTGGAAACTGGGTGAAAGAAGTGAGTGTACACAATACCATTCCAGCACATGCTCCCAGTGACCTAAAAACCTCCCATAGGCCCCACTTCCCAGAGATCCTCCCACTTCTGAAACGCAATACTCAAACAATTTTAACCAATAAACCTTTAACTAACACCTAACCTAACCACGAAAGCTGCCTTCAGATCTGATTACAACAATCAACTCAACTGCTGGTTCATTTTATTTTTCCTTTTGTGATAACATTCTATCAACCAACCTATTCAATGAAGGTCTTATAACTGGTGCTATTTTTTCCACTCTCAAATTTACCTACTGTTTGTCTTTTATTTGTTTACTTTTGTCTATTTAAATTTTCTTGAGGCTGGGAGTTACTTAGTTACTAATAATGGATCACGGAGACCCAAATTCAGTCCCCAGCAGAATTGTAGAAAGCAGGATGTGGTGGTGTGTATACAATCTCAGTATTGGGAAGGCATAAGCAGGGGGTTCACATAGCTTTCTGGATAGCTATCCTTCCCTAATCAGCAATCTCAGGTGTTCTCTCCAAAAATAAGGTAGATGGGAATGGAAGGATGGCTCAAAGGTTGCGAGCTCTGGGTGCTCTCTGGGAGGTTTTGAGTTCAATTCTCAGTAACCACACAGTGACTTGCAGATATCTATGATGAGATCTGGTGCCCTTTTCTGGGCAGAACACTGTATGCACAATAAATAAATAAATCTTTAAGAAGAGTTGCATAGAACTATGTGCAATCAAAAAATAAATAATAAGGTGATGGCTCCTGAGAAATAACAGACAAGGTTGATCTCTGGTCCCCCACATAGAAGTGTATACATACATGCACATCCACATACCACCTATACATATGCACGAAGATTTTCTTCTGCTCACTATAACTTTATTTTCTTTAGATCATTGTTGTCAGAGGTTTCTGTCCTGCCATTTTCCCACGGTCATTAAGTCCCAAAGAAATCACACAGAGGTCTACATTCAATATAAACTGATTGGCCCATTAGCTCAGGCTTTTTATTAACTCTTATAACTTACATCAGCCCATTATTCTTCTCTATGCTAGCCACATGGCTTGGTACCTTTTTCAGCAAGGCAGTCACATCTTGCTTCTTCTGTGGTGGGTTCACAACTGCAGAGGAATGGGCTTTCTTTTTCTCAGAATTCTTCTGTTCTCATTGTGGGTGGAGATGAAGGACAGACCAACAGCCGCCTATACTTCCTGCCTGGCTACTAGCCAATCAGCATTTATTTAAAATATAACTGACAGAATACAGACCATTTTCCCATACCAGATCATTGTGTATAGTTCTAATATCTGCAATGAGATGGGGGGAGTTCTAGACAAGGTTTCCCTGTATAAGCAGTGACATATCTTAATGCTAATTCCATTATCTGGATCATTTTGAATTTTTCCTTTTGTTTTTGTTCTTACAATGTGACAATTAATTTTGTGTTCTAAGCATTGATCAGGCACTGTCAAAATATGCAAGAGTATTAACTTTTACTTTGTTGTGTTTGTTGTTGCTGTTGTTTTTAATGAATCTACTTTATAGGGTTCAAACAGCAAACTGCATGTCATTTAGTTATATAGCAATTCACCTCTCGGGTCAGTTTTTTCAACTTGAGCTTTGCTACTTTGAGTCTCTACAATATTGCAAGAAGTAGAGTCTACACACAGATTATATCTGGCCATTTTGAGATTCTTTCTAACTTGATTCTCACAGTTTTGTCCACCTCATACACCATTAGGTGGCATTGCTCTGAACATTATCTTCTAGTTTTGTATGCCAGGAATATCAATAGATTTTTTTAGAAAAGATTTTTATCACCTCATTTGTCACTAATCATGGTCTGCCTTCATGGAGAAATTAAATTTATGAGGTGAGCAATGTCTCCTAGCCCATACTCTTCTTTCAGACAGAGTCTTCCACCTGTCTGCCTAACTTTAGCACTCTGCAGTGTTTTAGGGTAGCTTTTTTCACACCTTTTAAAGACTCTGGTTGTTTCTAGAGTAAAGTCAGTTCGGTGATTTAGCTGGACATATGCAGGAAACCCTCTGTATAATAGCTGACTTTTGTCACCAGCTACTTGCTTTCCCTCTTCCCCCTTTCCTGAGAAAACAATTTTGGAACCAAGTATTAAATTATAGCAAGAATCATGCTGATGACCTGAATAGCAGAGCACCAATGGACACCAGAATGGACAGGGAAAATGCAATGAGACCTCAATACTATATAAAGAACTACAGATATCCAAGAAATGCTGAGAATGGGAGAAATACTCCCGAGGGAAGAATACAGAAATTGTTTATCCAATACCAAATAGTCAGCCCTGAAATATACATAAGAATAGCATTGTACAGCCTAAGCAAATAATATTTAGGAATATATATGTGTATACATATATGTATGTAACAATGATTGATGAAAAATTAAGACATGAATCTGAAAGAGAACAAGGGGGAATCGTAAATGGTTGGGATTAAAGGGAGAAAGGGTAACGTGGGATTCCTTTCTGCATGCTGTGAATATGTTTTATTACCATTGGTTAATGCATAAAGCTGTTTCAGCCAGTGGCTTAGCAGGGCAAAGCCAGGTGGGAAATCTGAGCAGAGACAGAGAGAGAGTAAGCAGAGACAAAGAGATGCCATGTAGCTGCCAAAGGAGAAAGACGCTGCTGCCGGAACATTAACCAGTAAGCCACAGCTTCGTGCTGATACACAGATTAATAGAAATGGGCTAATTCAAGATGTAAGAGCTAGCTAGAAATATGCCTGAGTCATTGACCAAACAGTGTTGTAATTAATATAGCTTCTGTGGTATTATTTGGGTCTGGGCAGCTGGGAAAGGAGCAAGCAGTGTCCATCTACAGAAGGGGAAGGGAGAAATATAATCTCAGAAATAAGAGACAACAAAGAATTGTGCTGAGATAAATCATTGACTTGAATCAACTCAAAGTGAACCCAAAGAAGAGGATACCTGTGAAATAGCCTGAAAATACAAAGCTTAATGGAAGACCGTTAAGGAATGTTCCAGCAGCTTTCCTGGGGGTGGGGGAAGCAAGTTTGGTTTCAATTGTCTTTAAAAACATTCAAGGGAAAAAATGTGCAGGCTAAACCTGAAGGAACGATGAGAATAAAGGAGTAGAGGCCTGAACATGCTTTGAAGCACCTGACTATAGAAAAGCCCCAATGTTTAATTTAAAATCAAGAACAGTGGTAGGGAAGGATTGTGTACTCATGGACCAATACTGATGTTAGAGCAATAATTATTAGGGCAGATGCTGAAATGATTATTTTAGAGTGAGCCCTACAAAGTTGATATTTTAGGAGGACAAAACTACTCTGAGCTAACCATTTCTTAAAGTTCACTAAATAAACAGAAGTTCATGATCAGAAACAGAAAGAATGTCAGCTTTATTGAAGCAGCAAATTATCTAATAGGAACCTGGCTGAGAGACGTATTAGGAGAGTTTAGAAAAAATAGGAAAGGGGTCACAGGATCAGCAAGCATTCAAAACTGATGTATGACTGCAATACCTCCAGAGAATAATGGAAACAATAAATTCAGAAATTCCTTTGCAGAATGCTGGATGCCTATACAAAAAATTACAAAATTCCATTCTTAGTCAAAGGCAATAAAAATCTTAATTATACACTTGGAAATGAAAGAAACTTTAAAACCATTAGAAGAAAGTCATGACAGGGAAGACGAAACCACAATTTGCTAAATCTGATTATATTAAAATTAGTATTTTCTACTCATCAATCGCTAATATGCAGAAGGTGAAAAAAAAAACAAACTAAAAACTAAAAAGACTCACCTACATCATCTTAAGCCAACAAAAGTATTGCACCAATAATAAACACATAATGAACTCCTACAAGCCATTAAGCAAAGACAACAATACCCAGTACGAACAAGGATCACACAGTATGAGCATATACTTCACAGAAATGGGAACACAGATTGTTGATAAATAAATTGTTGTACTTCTTAAGCAATCGTGAAACTGAAAATTTGTCCATGCTAAACTACTTATCATTACTGATTTGATTTTCAGGGGGATATTTAATAATATCAAATATTGATGAAGGAGTGAATAAATAAAGCTCATACAATTCTGTTGATGTTATAGTCCTTAGGCTGTGACTAAGGTTTCTTCAATACTTGTTTAGGGCATTCCTGGGGCTGGGGGGATGACTCAGCAGATAAGACCACTTGCTCAACCGTGAGTATTTGTGCAAATTCCCAGTGCCCACACACAAAAAAGCTGAATGTGACCAATTACACCTGTAACCCCAGTGTTGTGGGGTGATGGGGGATATCACTGGGACTGGTCAGCCAGACAGCCTAGTTGGAAAACCTAAGTGCCCTGTTCAGTGAGAAAGCCTCTTGCAAGGAAAAGTGACTGTGAAGAATGGGCATCACATGCGCTATCTCCCTGTGGCTTCTGCATGTGTGGATTCCTGCATGTGTACATGCAGACACACTCAAAGGAGGAGGAGAAAGAGGAAGAGAAGAAGAGAGGAGATCTTTCCCAATGCAGGCAGTTCAGATGCCGAATATTCCCTGATTGCTCAGTTTTTGTAGTGGGCAAATATTAAGATGCCATGTGCATGCTGACTCATGGACTTTTCCTTCTCTGTATTAAAATCAGATCCAAGGGATGTCTTCCATCATGCCTACCATCTCCTTCCTCAATGTCCATTGCTTATATCCCCTGTGGCATGCCTGCATGTGACTGCGGACGTTTCCTTCCTACATATGAATCATCAGACATGAAGGATATCTTCCATCCTTTCTTCTATGTTTTCTTTATCTTCTTTCCCTTTCATATCCATTTTCCCCATAGGTTTCAAGCATTTGGATCTCAGAAAGGGCTCCTTAGCATAGATCTAGTTTGCACTCTCTTTCCTTTCCATCCTTCCAGCTTTTAGAAACAAGCAACACTCATCTCACCCACCCCCCATCTACTTTTCCTGCCAACTTAGGGGCTAATGCAATGAATAAAATACACATGTCTTTCCGTCATTCTAATTCCTTCCTTACGTGGGCATGTCTTTCTGCAAAGGCAGCTGAACATCGCGTGCATGTCATATTGCTCGTCTTACTCTCTTGCTTCAGCACATCCCACTGAAAGTAAAGCTTACTTCACAGCTGACATCACAGGCTATTTATAGTCTTCTCCAAGTGTGTTCCTTTCAAGAATACATTCTCTACTCCATCGACAGTTCTAGGGAACCCCTATAGTCTCATGATAGAACTGTTCATCAAGGAGACATGACTTTATGCTAATTAGATGAGGATGGTCACCTTAGGATTCCATTCAGGTGTCAATTGTCTTGCATGACTTTTCCTGGGGCTATGTAAATAAACAACAACCTTAAATGAGTATGAGCAACAGACCAAAGAAAGAATTCCACAGAAGGCCAGCTCAGTGAAGCAGTGAACTTACTGGGGAGGGAACCTTCTAGGAGGTAGTGTTTCAATTCAGAGGAGACATCTACAGAGCGGCACTTGTCACTTAGAAGCGTCAATGTAGATGACTGCCTACAGAAAATAGAATTTCTATAAAGACACAAATAAGCACAATTTCAGAACATACTGTTTTGGAGTACACACAAGCATGGTTAAATTAAAGCATAAAAATAAATACCTATCAATGGCAGTTCAGGGTAGAAAGAAAAAGAATTTTTGTGGAAGGTGCTTCTAAGGTAATATATTTTATTAGTAACTTTGGTGGTGAGTTCATAGATAATATTTGCACTATATTTCTTTGTAGAGAAATTATATTCCTCTAAATGAAAACACGTGTTTGACATTAAAGGAGATGCATTAAAATTATATAAATAAATCACCCAAATCCAGCTTTTTATTACTCCTTGTTTGATTTTTATAGTCACACAATAATCTTCATATGTATTTTAACTATTTTTTGAATTGATACATACATGTGAAAATTGTAGTCAAGTACCATGCAAAGATTTTAATACATTAATATACTGTGATTTACTCAAATAAGGTTAAACAGATCTACCTTCCCATACATACCATTTATTTAGGGTAAAAACAATCAAAAATATTCCTGTAGCTTTCTAAATGTATGCTGTTGGTATCTGTAGTCACTGCACCATGCAACGGCACACCAGAAGTTATTTAAATCATCCTAAAAGTCACAACCAGAAGAATATTTCAAGGTGTCATACAACATGTGCCATGTCTCACAGGGGAGGAATTTGTGATCATTGCTTCATTTCTGGATAAAAATACGTTAGGGAGAGGCAGGAACAAGAAGGTCTGCTAAGACTTCCCAGGCTCAGGGAAACAGCTGGTGTTACAAAAACTTTCCTGCTTTTTCTCTTGGGAATGGAGATGTTGACCATATATGTTTTTTTTCTGGACTAAAAATAAATAATCACTCTATGTTTCAACTGAGAATTAGTTTAGCAAGTCCTGAAGAAATCCAACTACAGGATTGGGAGAGGGAATGAGATGTGTCACTATTTATTAATGTTTCCATGAAGCAGCATATTCGTAGGGTGTCTGGGGATTCACACATAAGTCAAAGTAAAATTAAGCCTCAGTTCAGGAATACAGCTGATATCCAGTTCTTAGCAATGGAGAGGGGCCAGAAAAAGCAACATGAGAAACTTTGGTCCAGAACAGTCTTAGCTAGGAAGAGTAGTATACTGAAGGATAGACAATATATTATTTAAGCCTTGGACATACGCAAAGTATCTCTGAAAATGGAAACTTCTAAAGCATTTAAACAAGAAGCCCAATCCAATGTGGAAATGTTTTATTCTCTAAAGATCTACTGTTCGCCTGATGTGTAAAGGGCTCTGTAATGGGCATTTGTTTGAGAAATGAAGGTATAAAATTTGAGTGTGAGGCTTGGTGAGAGAGCTCAGTGAGTAGAGGAGCTTGCTACAAAGCCTGAAAACCAGTGTTCAATTCCTGGACCAATATGATGGAAGGAGAATACCAACTGCTGTGAATTGTCTTCCGATGTCCATGCATGCTCCTCCTCCCCTGCACATAGAAAAATAAATTAAGAAATAGATGCAATTAATTTTAAATTCTTATCTTGAAGATCAAAAGTACCTAGATGGCAATGAATAGGTGTCCAGTGTGTCCAGAAAACACTGAAACAGAGGTGAAACTTCAGCAGGAAGTGGTTATTTTGACGAGAACACATCACTTGTAACTATTGTGAATTCACCTGGGATTTGAGGATGAGAAACATTTTCCCAGAAAATAACTTCCTGTGGGAACAAGTTCCAAAGAGCTTTAGATAGCATGTGCCTTGAGCTGAGAGTTTATTTGTAAGACTTTTAAAAGAGAATCCTTAAAAGTATGTCTAAGGCTTAAGAAATTTCTAGAAAGTGTCTCCTTTTAGCATAGAAAGCACAGCAGAGCTGGTATAAGATGATGTGGGATCCCCTCCTGGTTGAGTCATACTGGAGAATTACTTACCACTTCTCAAGTATATAACAATTGGGCTGAATGGATATCCGGGCTCATTTTTATTTCATTTTTTCTTTTTATTTTTTAATCATTTTTTATTATTATTAAAAATTTCCATCTCCTCCCCTCCTCCC
>LOEQ01005719.1:53268-64521 GCA_001685075.1 Bramus lutescens
AAGGGAAGGGAAGGGAAGGGAAGGGAAGGGAAGGGAAGGGAAGGGAAGGGAATTACCACCTGCATCAATAACCAATGGAACTAAGTTCCCATCTCTATTGCAGGCACTAAAGAAACAGTAAGAACAATACATCAATTCCCATTTATCATGGGAATTTAAATTTTACTCAGGGAAAAGGCACAGGAACTTAATGCCCAGCAGGAAGCCTTTCACCCACATGCTTTCTTCCCCACTTAGCTGGTATGTTTGTTAGTTTCTCTGACTCACATTTGGTTGCACAGTGTAAGTTGTAAGTCAATTGTTTTAATTTTAGTGTGATATTTATGTGATTCTGCAGTTTGTCAAGGAAGGGAGTCTAGGAAAATTATATTCAGATAATAAATTCAAGTGAAAATACATTCCCTAAACTACTTAAAATGCCTCATGGTATTAAACTGCACATAATAAAAACAATGAATTAATTGAAGAGGATTTGGCCTTAAAGTTATCTATTGACCCCTGATATCACAATAAATAACATCACCATGCTCCTTATTACTCTCAAGCAGGGAAGCAATCTTGAAGTTTGGTATCAAAAGTGTCACAATCTTTGGTAAGGTCTGTTTGTCATTTGCTCCCGTTTGCAGCTGTAGAAAGCAGGTGATGGATTTCACTTATACACAGCCATTTTCCTCACTTGGAGGACATACTTTCAGCAGAGAGAGGCTTCAACTAGAGGAGAACTATCTTTAGTATTTGTACTGCATCTACATTTTTAAAAGGCCAGTGATCAAATTAGACTGAGTTCTAAAACTAGATGAAAGGGTTTTTGTAAAGTTATTTTTTAAAACTAACCATTCCCTACAAAGATGCTCATTCAACATCCTTTCTGTTGTGCAGAACACCATGGTGGAACACTACAAAAACATTCCAAATTTTATTTAGAATGAAGAAAAAGTAGAACAGACTAAACTCTACAAACAAAATATATTCTCTCTGCCTGCAAGCCCTACCTTTTTCCTGCCTTTCTATTGGTCATTCAGCTCTTTATTAGATCAATAAGTTGTTTTAGGCAGGCAAAGTAACACAGCTTCACAGAGTCAAACAAATGCAACATAAAGAATGCAACATATCTTTGCATCATTAAACAGATGTTCTAGAGCATAAACAAGTGTAACACATCTTAAAATACTATTCTACAACACCCATCACTCTCTATATAGGAGGTACTACCTGACACTTAGCCATTTGGCTCTTCTTGGCCATCTCCTGGCTCTTTCTAGAGAACTGGCTTCTAGACTCTTCAATTCTCTTTTGAGGAAGACACCTGAAGTCTTTAGAGTCCATCTGCCAGCCAGATTCTGAGTGTCTGGCTCCCAGAACCCAGGTTAGAGAGTGAAAAACTTTCCTGAGATTCCTCCAGAGACTGCCCTACTGGGGACCAAGCAGAGGCTGAAGGATTCTCTCCAGCTCCTATTGGAGACCTGCTACTTCTGCCGCAGAAGGGGACGTGCTCCAGCCTTTGAGGCCTGTCAGATGCTCCTGGTTTTCTCTGTGTTTGAATCCTACTGCCACTGAGGGACTCAGAGTTTCTAACTTCCTGAAGTTTGAATTATTGTTCTTGTGTAACAAACAACAGATGCTCCCCTCCTGTGCTTACCCCTCTAGGCTTCCAACTCCATTCTTGGAACACAGTCAAGACAAGAACCTGAGATAAGAGAAATGGCTGGCTCGTTAGGATCTAGGCAGTGCTCATTGCAAAGCCTCACCCTCTGGAGGATGCTTGTGGGTAATCCTGGCCATGCACCTGAGTATGGTGGTATACTCCTGAGACTTTGCTGCGGAATTACAACTCTGGTCTCATCAGCCTGGCTGAGGCAGTTTCAAAACCATAAAATAGACTTCCTCTTTTCTACTCAGTCCTCTCAATGATGACTAACAAATTAATCTTCCATCTTGACCCCTACCTTACACCATATGCATTGAATCTAGGTGTTTTGTATACCTGAATAGGAAAAGTGAATCACCACCACTCCTGGAGAAAAAGAGTGGAACATGTTTATGTGAACTTGGTATGAGAACAAAAACAGCCAAGGCACAGAGAGCATGAACCATGAAACCAAAGGCTGATACAGAACACTTTAATTAGAAGAACTTCTCTTAAAAACATTTTTAAGAAAACTAAGAAGCAAGTAATTTTCTAGCAAATAGTATTATAATAGCGAATATAAATAATTCATACTCGTGATATGAATTACACATGAAGGACAAAGGGACAGGAATCTCAGTTGAAAGTAGAAAGAAGTAAAGTAGCACAAAATGGGCACAGAGATGCCATATAACATGGCACCTGTTCTCCAACACCATTCAAGCTTACTAATTAGTTTTGTTGGGTTCTTTTTGGGGGGTGGGGTAAAGATTTAGGTATTTTTATTGCATGTGTAGAAGTGTTTTGCCTGAATGTATGCTTGTGTGTCACATGCCTGTAGAGCCCAGAAGAGGGCGTCTGATCTCCTGAAACTGGAGTAAAGGATGGTTGTGAACCAACCAGTGATGTGCTGGGATTTGAACTCAGGTCCTCTGCAAGAGCAGCAAGTGCTCTCATGGATTGAAGCATCGCTCTACCCCACGCCAGTATTAATTCTTATGGTTTGTCACACCAAATCAAAATGAGGTAACTCTTTGTGTCAAGCTCCCAAAGGACTATGGATTTAACGGAAATCATCTGTTATTGTTAGTGTGGAAGCATACATGTAAATAATAGCTTCTACTAAAAATTAAACTCTGCCAAATATTTAATTTTCTCATAACTGGTGTTTTGTGAACAGATGGCTGCACAGGGTTTCAAGTGTTGGGGTACCTCCTTTTAAGCGAATAAATTACGATGGTGTTTCAGCTACAACTCTGTCCTCCTGTGCACTATGTAATTGCATGCAACAATCACCATCACCACGTCTTGCACCTAGGCCAATGGTATCATTTTCATGTGATGTGCTATCAGAGAATTCTGTACGGCTAAGCCTGCTTCTTCAGGACCTGCATGCTTCCCACTGAATGAATATCTTTAAAAGACAGCTGGGGTGGGCATGGAGACTCTATCCTCAATAGGCTAACTAAATGAATATTAGGGAACAGAACTGAGACCCCAATTTAATATGGATTATTCAAAGGGAATGCAAGTTCTTAGATAGCCATGCACTCTACATGCAGAGGAAGCATCAAGCAGAGGCCTCAGCCAGTTTTACAATTAGTCCTGAGCGCTGAGAGATAACCTCTCTTCCTTCTAAATCTCTGTTTCATAGCCAACTAGACAGCTCGTCTCCATCACTGGTACCCTTGAATCTTGAATACCATCCCCAGGACCTCTTTTCTCAGCTGTTAAAATATAACCAGGGAATTGTCCGCCGTATTCCATCTGGGACCCCTCACACAGTTTCACATTTCTTTTCTGTGAGGGGAAATGGATTCAAGTTTAAGACAGTGACTCATATATTTTGAAGAGTTTGCCTATGAAATATGAAGGTCACCTGTTCTGTTTTTACTGTTACTCCTGTTTTCCCTTTGCAACAAGTCCAAGTAATTTTTTTTTCCAGTTTGTGAATGACATAGAGGCAGTTGGTGCTCCATCTTCATTCTGGCAGCATATGCTGGGCAGAATCAAGGGTTTCTCTGGCTCAAAGGTGCTCCCTAAATGTTGTTAGAGTATTTTTAAAAAGAAAACAAGTTCATAAAAATTAATTCTGCTTCCACTTTCCACTTGTATCCCTTTAGTGTCTATATGTTACATTTTTTAAAAAATATGAAAGCTTGTCTTCATGTTTGACTTTACTTTTGTTTTGCTCTAAATGGCAATTACTAATTTCTTCACAGATTAACCATAACGTTCTAATGTAGTTGAGTTTATTTGTGAGTAAATCCCACTTAGTAAATTTAGCTATAACACATAGTTTTGCTTGTCTCCTAATATTTTCTCTACATTTACAAGGGCCATTGTTTAGGTCCATGAAGTTGCCCATTCCTGCAGCTTTTCCACTGAGTGACAGGGGAGCTGGCTGAATCATACAATTTTTGGCATAAGCCACTAGTGTTTGAGATGGGCCCAGGCTGAGCACAGACATGTGTGCTTATTTGAAATATTTATTAGATTTTTTTATTTTCATTCATTTCCTGCTCCTGTGAGATTTCTATTTATTTTTTTGGAATATGAAAGTATACAATGGCCTTCCAATGATGAAGTCATTTTGGACTTTTGGTAAAAATAACTCTAAAAGTTTTCCAGCAACACACTGGTCCAAAGAGAACAGCATGTTGAGCACAGAGGGCTACCAGCTCATGTTGATAGGACCTGAACAAACACAGCGTTCTTGAAAGGGCTTTCAAAAGATGTGCTGGTAACAGACTTCCTGAATGAATTCCCTTTATGAAACTAAAGCAAAACAAAATCTATGTGCTCACTCAGAATTTTGCAAATATCTCTATTCATTTTTTTTTTTTACTTTATGATAGCAGATCCTATGTACTTCAGGTTGGCCTCTCCTTCATTCTTCAGCTGGTTACTCTGATTCACCAGCCCGTACTTCCTGAATGCTGGAATCGTGGGACTGCACCCACTCCAGCTTATGCTGTTCTGTATGCTGGACCCAGGGCGTGATGCAACCTAAGCCTCTCGCCAACTGAGGCACATCCTCGGCCCCTGCATCTGTCCTCAGTGCTCGCCACTGCAGTTCTAGTACTAGAGTTCTCTGTCTACAATGCTCCCTCAAACTCGTTCCAGGAGGTAGCTCTTTGGGTCCCCCTTCCAATCTCACAGTGTGTTACTTTTACAGATTTGTATAGAGAGGCAATAAAGTTAAATTTTATGTTTTCTCTACATAAACTACTTTCTTACAAGTAGTGATGACGGTAAGTAAAACACGTAGCTAGAAAACAAAAGTATTTTACAGCAACATATGAAATAAAATATGGCCCTTGCTTCCCAAAGCACACTGTGAACAACACTTTTGACTCAACTATAGTCCCCATGGAGACTATAGTTATAATTTATATGCTTTAAATTTGTTTAAGTATTCTTACCTACAAAATAAAATCAAACTAAAAGAAGTAGCTAGGTGATAGGTTGAACAACGTGGTTATAGTCAACTCACAAAATGTATGTATATTAATTCATCATGTTGCATATTTTAAATACATACAAACTTGCTTGGCAATCTTATCCCCACAAAGCTAGCACCTTATAAAAAATTAAAATCCACTACAAGTAGTTAATACAAACTATGCTTATAGATACAACACACTCTTTAAGAATAAAAGCCAAGAGTACTTTAAAAATATTTAGCAATATTTACAGCACCTTTGCCTTCTGTAAACTGTGGTTTTTCAATATTATTCTTTGAAAATGTGCATTTTCTTGAGTGTATTCACTATTCAGTGTTCTTTCTCTATGTTGTCTTATTTCCCTAGAGTTCTCTTGCCAATGACCAGGAATTTATTCTTCAAAAGAGATACTGATACAATTTGTCAAGTCTGACTTTTAAATACACACTCACACAGATGTACACACATGCATACACACACACATAGATACTCACTCACATAGAGAGATATTCTCTTCTTATCTAGGTAGGACATATTTCAAGAAGCTCAGCGGATGCTATCTCTTTTAATACTCTTAAACCCTTGATGTACTGTTTGTCTAATAGCTATGTTCATGTGATAAATTTTATTTGTATAAGTTAGGATGAATAGCAATAATGAATAAGATATAATTTATATGACAATATATTATAAAGAAAATGATTTAAGATTCATGAATTGCTTATATCTGGAGTCTTCTAACTTCTTTTTTCAGACCATAGTCTATCGTGGGTCAATGAAACCACAAAAGTGAAGACATAGATACTAGGTAACTTTTGCCATTTACAGTGCATTTTATTTACTCTTTTGAATCTTTGATTGTCACAGGGGAATTCCACCTAAGTATGACGTGTGTTATATCTTTTCCCTCATTGCCTGCCACGAGTCATACATGGAAGTGAGGCAGACATCTTCAATGAGGTACACTCTCAAAAGGGAAAATCTCATATTTCCATACTGAAGAGGGCTGAAGGGGGTTGGGAGATAATGAATTATCAGATTAATGGAGTCCTCTCCTGTTTCTAGTTCTTAATATGATTCTCTGTAGAAACAGGATGCGGTATGTTATTCTGTTAGGGAATAGTATGATCTAACTTACTTTTCAGTGCTAAACTAACCTTTTCAAGGTTTCTTGATAAAAGTCAGTGAACCATGACACATTATCCATACAAGCAACCTTGGATATGCTTTGTAAGCATGTGGTTTGGGATTTGTGACTACATCCATGAGAAATAGTAGCCTGCAATACTTTTTACCATGTCCTTTTCAGATTTAATGATCAAGTCATGCAAACCTTAAACATAAATTTCATATGCTTCTTCATGTATCGCACTTTTTAAAGATAGAAGTTTGGTTCCTATGCCCTATCCCTTATTAGTTTCTGTGATGTTTAATCTAATATGTACTTGCTTTCAACTACATCATTTTCAAATTCCTGTTTGACAATATGAGTGCATTTGGAATCGTTCCTATGCACTATGGTTCTTCATTTTCTGTATGTTGTTGATGTCTCTAAGTATATCATTAGGAAATTATTTCTAATTCAACTTAAACATAGTCTGTAATTCTTATAGTTTATAACTTTTGTAGGTTGAAGGACAATAAAGTCACTTTAATCATAAGGAAAAGACAATTTCTAATTATATTAATGAAAAAAATGACCTATTGTTTTTAGTATAATGGAAATCTAAGTTATCTGAGGCCCCGCTTTTCTGTAACAATCATCGATTGTCTATTTGCCTCCCAGTAGGGGATTGAAACCCCTGATCAAAGCAACTTGGGAAGGAAGGGGTTTATTCAGTTTCTTCTTCTACATCATAATTTATCATCACAGGAAGTAAGGACAGGAACTCAGGCAGAGCAGGAATTTGGAAGCAGGAGCTGATGCAGAAGCCATGTAAGGGTGCTGCTTACTGACTTTTTCCTCAAGGCTTGCTCAGTCTGCTTTCTTATAGAACCCAGGACCAACAGCCCAGGGATGACACCACCCACCATGGGCTGGGATCCTCCCCATCAATTGCTAATTAAGGAAATGTCCTACAGGCTTGCCTATAGCCTGATCATACAGAGGCATTTTTCAACTGAAATTCCCTCTTCTCTGATGACTTTAGTTTGTGTCAGGTCAAAATAAAACTAGCCAGTACAGATAAATACTTATCTTTATTCATTTACTAACAAAATATAAGACAGCAAGATAATTAGGTGAAATGCAAATCATGTTGACTAGCATAGCGAATTGGCTTACACTGTACTTCAGCAGGGAGGAATGAAGGGGGGTCTTCTTGATTTGAGAGACGAACAAGGACAACTGTCCTGCCAGACAGATGAAAGACCTGGCCCAGCCCTATGCTCTTTAAGCCCGAGTTACTTAGCTGAAGAAGTTACTAAAGTTAAGCAGTGTTTTTATGAGCCACTTATGACTACCCTTTCAGCTCTCTAAGGGAGCCCCTGAGCAGGAATGCAGGTATCTAGCAACTTCCTCATTTAGAGTGCAGGGTTCATTATGCAAATTCCATGGACTAAGCTTTCATGAGTAGAGAAGGCCAGGCAACTTCACCCAAAGAGCGATCTTCTCTTGATGGTGTCATATTCATACACTTCCACTGTGTCACTTTTGAGGACATTTTGACTTATTTTCATGCACTTGATAACTCTATGTGGCAAATTCGACTCGTAAAAATTTGGAAACAGAATTAGAGAATTCATTCTGCCAAACCTGTATATCTCATATGATAATCTCACATTGTTAGAATTTACATGGGTGTTTAATCTGAGAGTGTCAGTTGTATTTTCATTGACTTGTACATCTCCTTGTGAGATTAAAGTACATTCTGAAGTGGTAGAAGCTCTGTGTCCTCATGGAAGACAGAACATAAGTGGATAGAATTGAAGAAGAAAGGTTTTTATTCTCAAATCACATCCTCGATTTTACACAGGGTATTTAATTTTTCTAAAGGATTAACCTTTTCATTTCAATGGTCTAACTGATTAAGATTTTTTTTTAAAGCAAACGTCCTAATTTTATAAGGTCACTCGGTAAATGTTTTTGTGTAACTGGGAGAGAAGGATGGGGAAGGGAGGACAGAGGATAGGGATTGGCTTCTGACTGGAACATCTCAGGACACTATGGCTGAGCTTAAAGGAAGAAACAGGTATTGTGAAGAAGAACTCTGGGATCCAAAATTCAAAGCAAAAAAACTCTATCCTTCTGTTGTATCTAGAGGCTTTCTAACACGGAGCAAACAAACGAACAACCACAAGTAGACAAGAAATAATTGTGTGAGCATGAATAGAACCATAAATAAACATAATGATTAGGAAATGGCGTATGTGTATGTATAATGCATTCAGGATTCAATAAACAAATTAATGTTTCCATGCTGAAGAAGAATTGCTGATACTGAAACATGCTGTTGATATGCAGCCACACTGAAAAAGTTAAAAACAGCCCTAGCAATAAATAACTTGCCTTTAAATATTAAAGTAGGTTTAACTAACCTTTTCAATAATTAGAATACTGTGTGTAGTCTAGAAGAGAGCATATTTTTCAATCAAAAGTAAATCATAAGTTATAAAGACTGCTAAGCATTGCCTACCAGTCCTACAAAGGACCCAAGTTCAGTCTTATTGGGTAGCTCAAAGGTGTCTACAACTCCTGCTTCAAAGAGACAGAGGCCTCTGGTCTCCACAGGTACCTGCATACCTGTCCCGAAGACACACATAGGCACAAAGTTAAAAGTACAATAAATCCTAAAATGAATAGAAGACATCATTACTATATCCAGAAAAGACAGACATTTTCTTTCCAGATGTCAGGAATTCCTCTGCCAAGGTATCCCTTTGATTTCTATTCTAGAGGAGAAAATAGCCATTCTTGGCATAGAAAAGGGAAATTCTCTGATGAGCAGAAAATGTCAGTGAAGCACTGTATTCTTTGCTAGAGTTTAATGCCATAATTACAATGGCTGGTGTTTGTTGTAGAAACCCATTTTTCCCTGGTAAAGTAACTACACACCTGTGTTTACTTTGGATTAAGCTATTCTAAACCTCAGCTCCTGCTCCCACACTGTCCATTACCACCAGGGGAAAGCTTGCCGGCTTCCACTTCATTACATATTCTTCTGTTTTGAAATCTTAATTCTCTCAAGCAACCACTTTGATGTGCTCCACCACCCACAGATCGTTCCTCACATCAAATTCATACTGCAGTAAATGGTATTTTACTTATTCTTCTAAAGTACTCACCATGGGCTCATTACTTCCTAGCACATAGAAATCACAATTAGCAGTAAATTATTCATTTTAATGTATAAAAACCTTTTTAGGGATATACTGCCTACATGCCAAACATTTATCTTGGTGCTTGCTATCTATTCTTTCAAGGTATGAAATCTGCATGTCATTTTGAAATGTAAAAAGTATATATCAACACATGATATAAGTTCATTTATATTATTCTTGAGCAATATTAGACAGAGTAACTGAAAGTTATAATATGTATTTTTCTTTATTACAAAGTGCCTATCTTAGGAAGAATGGAGGTTCCTTTTTAATATGATGTGGTAGAATTTAATACATACTGTGCTTTATTTACTGTCTTGAGAGTGAGCTAAAATACTGGGGAAAATGAAAATTAGGAAATGAAAGGCTTATCTTGACTTGTGTGTCTATAATTGTACCATCTATTATATCAGGAAAGACACAGCAGCAAGCAGAGAATGCCTGGATGCAGAAGCAGAGAGCTGGAAACTGTACTCAGGAAACAAAGCAAACAGGAAGTCTGTCTTGGATGTAAAGCCTCAAAGCCTGCCCCTGTAGAACTTCAGTTGATAACCTTCTCAAATATTGACACCAGCTGGGCCACCAACTATGAAAACCCACCAGAATATGGGGGCATTTTACGTTTTGATGCACAAAATACTATTTTTGTTATCATGCCAGGTTTTTGGTTGTGGTCAAATACCTTCAATTCTATTATGTATTTTATGGTGATAGGTGGCATTTCATTGTCAAGTGATCACAGCTTCGCCCGACATCAAAGTCAGTAGTTCCATTGATATGTGTCAGAAGTAGGACGTAGAATGTAATGCGATGGAAGACCTCTCTGCAGTCAAATCCAAGATTCGACCTTACCTTCAGTAATTGGGCACTTCTTTACCTTGGAAATTCATATCTGGGTGACTCTGTAAATTCATTTCTTCTCAGAGAAAGGTACATATGGACCAGGAGCTCATCTTAGGATGTGAGCGTTGAAGGGAGGTCACTTGTTGGTTCCCAGCCACCTGGCTAGCTTAGACCCAAAATAATCACAGAGAAACTGTATTATTTAGATCACTGCTTGGCCCATTAGCTCTAGCTTCTTATTGGCTAACTCTTACATATTAATTTAACCCATTCCCATTAATCTGTGTATCACCATGTGACAGTGGCTTACTGGCAAAGTTTTAGCATGTCTGACTCTGGTGACAGCTCCCTGAGGTATCTATGACTCCACCTTTCTCCTCCCATGTTAGAGGTCAAGCCAGTTTTTATTCATTAACCAATAAAGGCAACATATAGACAAAAGGACCTCCCACACCATTTCCCATTTTCTGTTTAAACAAAAAGGAAGGTTTTAATTTTAACATAGTAAAATTACATATAACAAAACAAGTATCAAATAAGAATTATACTTACAATATTTATATCTACTTTATCTTTTATCATAACTAAGGAAAGCTATAACTATAACTATAAATTCTTCAACTCCACCAAGAACTCCAGAAGGATTTATTACCTAAGAAAACAGGAAGTACATTGTAAGCAACTTACAAAACTCTAGAATTAACAGAGACATCTAACTGCCTAGACAGTCACCCAAAGATTTTCTGTACCATTGGAGCATCCATCTTCAGCCTACAGACCCATAGTATCTGGCAGACTTTTCCATGAAGCAGAAAATTTCAAAGACAGTTCCACTACATTGGCAGTTTGTCAGTTACTTTCTTCTGTGTCCTGCAGAATTTCTAGAAGGGTCTTCTATGAAGCAGGGACCCTGAAGGACCATCTCACCTTTAGGCAAGTTCAGCAGTCACTTCTCTGAGGGTTCTGCATGTCCAGTTCATCAAGCAGTCCAGGTAAGAGCAGTTTCTTGCCCAAATG
>LOEQ01005719.1:64755-75980 GCA_001685075.1 Bramus lutescens
AATAAACCAAGATCCATACCAATGCAAATCTCTATAGCATATCTCCCTTTAAATATTTATAGACAATATTTGGGAATATGGGCATTATTCTGTCCAAATTTCTTCCTGTTGTTTATTAGGTGAAGTAATTTTTGAGGGGTGTTCAAGGTGACCTTTCAGGGGTTCTTGGTCCATCAAACCATGTTAGTCTGGAAGCAATCTGCAGGTTCTCATCCTCTGTGGAAACAAAAGAAGAATCTCTTTTCCAAAGCAACATATCCTTAGACCCATATTTTGAATTCAATATACCTTTATAATATACATGATGGTTTAGCTTCACAGTCCGTACAATGAAATGTCTCTCTGTACTTAGCTCTGTCATAGTCAAAATATCCAAAGAAGGCACAATAATATATATAATCCAGACTCTCTGTGAATTTCCCATCTTTATGTGGCTTGTTTTTCTTTACTCTTTTTATGTCTCTCTATACTCCTTTTCTTGTCTCTTCCAAGCCTACATACATTTATCCAACACTATGACTCATCTGGATTTGCCTTTATTGCATATCTAATTCTTTACTGACCAGGAGCATGTTTTAAAATGCTAAGCACTTCTTAAAATTTAAGCTGCATCATTACTATGGTACTTGATGCTTGACCATTCAGTACAGCACGGTGGAGCCACTCATACCTCTGAAAGCCATGCACATAGCCCCATTCTCAGGCACATAGCCAGTCTATGGGGAATTAAGCAAGCTGTAGCAGTCTGCTCACAAATGCCTCTCAAATGCTCTGTAGCTGGACCTCCTGCCTAAAAGAGTCAAAGTTCACGTGGGCAGCATGACCCAGAAATCTGGCATTTCTAAACATCATGGCTTTTTTGTTCTGCTACAGCTGAATCAGGAAAACCTCTCTTATAGGAGCCATGGCTCTGCTTGCTTCTAGCAAGCAGAGTCCACCCAAGAACATGCTACCAAGAAGCTGAGCAACTCTGTTCTTTTTGTCTAGTATTAAATTTCCCAAGCCCTCTCAGACTTTTAGTGGATTTGGTCAACCCCACATTGGCACCATTTTGTTGAAGGGAGGTCACTTGTTGGTTCCTGGCCACCCAGCTAGCTTAGACCCAAAATAATCACACAGAAACTGAATTATTTAAATTACTGCTTGTCCTATTAGCTCTAACTTTGTATTTGCTAGCTCTTACATATTAATTCAACTTATTCCCATTAATCTGTGTATCACTAAGTGGCAGTAGCTTACCAGCAAAGTTTTAGCATGTCTGACTCTAACAGCTGTTCCATGGTATCTCTCTGACTCTGCCTTTCTCCTCCCATGCTATAGGCCCAGCCAGTTCTTTATTCATTAACCAATAAAAACAACACATAGACAAAAGGACCCCACACACCATGTATGAACATGGCTAACCAATATTACACCAAGCAATTCTGAAAGAAATCATCCTTAAGTGTCTCTAGACAGACAGAGCACATTGTCTACCAAATCTTCACTTGCCTAACTGTTGTTTGCTTTGAGACAGGGTCTCACTTTGTAGCTCATAGCTGGCCTCTGTACTAATGCAGTGCTGACCAGTCATGCAAGGTCATTAAGGTGTTTTTGTTTTCTTTTGTTTTGCTTTTCAGCCTTGTCTTTAGGTGTGCACCTCTGCTAGTTTCTGGTACACTCATGCCTTTCAAGATCCATAGAAATAACAATTCCACTATCCTGTAAGTTAGAGAAGCCTTCCCTTCTTTGAGGCAGTTCTAAAGCACAGGAATGCATTTCTCATTTGAAAAATTGCATGTGAGGCTCTTATTATACAGCATGCTACCAACATTATACTCTAAACTCACTGACAGGTACATATTATTTCAGACGACAGAGACCAACAATTTTTATTTTCATCACAAAATTTGTAAGGAAATATAAATCGACTCAGGTATACCATTACCTGATAATTAGACTTTTTTGTAAAAAAAAAGATGACTTTAGAGGTTTTACATTAAAAGCTTCTTCTAGTCTCTGTTCAATTGTGTATTTCAAAGCCAGGCATTTGGATGATCTCTTGGTGCTACTCTGAAGATGTTTTGAAGTATCTCTCCTCATGCGACTCTGTGCTCCTATAAATCCAGTTCTCAGATGCAACAATACCATGAAAAGCAATCATCATTTTTTCTATAGCCTGACATGAAACAAGAAAGGTGATCATGGCTTTTTTAGAGGCTTGTTTTGTCTCCTCCCCTCCATTTACTGAACACCACAGTGCAGGCGTCTATAGAACAGGCAGAGTCTTTCTGAAAAACATTGTGTGTTACAAACCTCAGAACCTTCTCTTCAGTGACCTTGTGCCTTCCTGATGCAGCTTGTTTAGCATCGTTTTGCTATTTGTCCCCAAATTCTAACATCAGGATTGTCTACAGGGTGTGAACCTGTAGCTACACAGGGGTTCAGGTTTGTCTTAATGTTCTCTTATCAGAGTCTTAAAATTCTTTTTTATTAATTAATTTTATTTCCCAACTGTAGTTTCCCCTCCTTCCTTTCCTTCCAGTCCCTGCCCCCTCATCTCTGTTCCCACACCTCAGTCCACTCTTTCTCCTCCATTTCTGATTAGGAAAGAGTAGGTCTCCCATGAGTATCAACAAAATATGGCATACCAAGATGCAGTAAGACTACACACCCCATTAAGCCTGGACCCATGATGAGGAGTAGGGTCCCAAGAGCCCAATAAAAGAGTTGGAGATAGCCCCTGTCACCAATGTTAGGATTTCCACAAAAGAACCAACTACACAACTATAACATAAATGCAGAGTGCCCAGGTCAGTCCCAAGCAGGCTCCCTGGTAATTGGTTCTTGATACTTTAATCAACAAATGTATGAAGTTTTCTGATAGGGGGAATGAGAAAGCATCTTAGCATTTAAGAGTGTCTACTGCCCTTGAGGACCTGAGTTCAGGTTCCATCACCCACATCATGGGGCTCATAATCATCCATGACTCTGGTTCCATTGGATAAGAGTTGAAGAAGACTGTGAGAACGGCTAAGCTTTCAAGAAAAAAACTAGGAAAAAAACATGTCTGCAGCCTTGGCGGCAATACAAAAGAATCAAGCTTCTGCTAGTCCCTCGTCATTATTGGTTACTGTTACGATAGCTTCTCAGTTACAAGTTTCCAATCTAATTATGCAAGTTTCAATGGTTTCAGTGTGGGGATTTAAAACACCTCCATGGGAAGCTTTTGTGTGTAGAAAATATTATTGAGTAAACAACATTCTAAAAAAAAGCATTCAAGTATTTTAAAATAATTTAATTATCTATTGAAATACCACCCCTCCAAATCTATTCATCCTTAAATTTTAAGTTTGTTGTATAAATCTCACTCCATAACTAATAGGTTTTTGACAATTGTTCTGGAGGCAACCTTTGGTAACTCTATACTCTTTCATTCTTTCTTATGAATTCAACCCAGAACATCCCTTGAAGCAATTTCCTCTGACTTGTTATATTTAGCAACAATTAGTGTCATTTTATAAGCTATTTTCAAGCACTATGAGACGTTACAGTCTAATGTGTTAAACAGCTTATTAGCAGAGCAACATCTCTCAATGAATTGCCAGAGTGGAGAGTCAAAGTTTATCTGCAAGGAAATAGGCGTTCTAAGCAATATGGAGCTAGCCTTGGAAAAGTGTTTAGATGAACACTTTACACTGGATTTTAAAAGCTCCTCTTAGGAAAATGTTGCAAGCCTGATTAAAAGTCTGGAGGCATTTCACAAAGCAATTGCCGTCAGAGGTCCTTAAGCTAATTAACAACTAGAGAAAAGTTGTCTAAGCATTTTATTCCATTGTTAATAATCATCTCCCCAAAGGGGCTGCTGATCATATCACACTACTAAGCTCAGACTCGCCACAGAACCTGGTCCTTTCTCCAGATGATGAATCTTAAATTAATTGCCATTATCCTAGTAAATTTCGACTCAACCAAGTTGATTACCCAGCTATACAAGTGTAATTTGAACTATTCTACCATGGTAAATTATCTAAATGTTAAAAAATATTTAATGAACTGATGCACACAGAATCCTCCTTAACACGCACCAAAAATTAATTTGATTCTTTAGCTTAAAAGTTTTTCTAGGCAATTACTCTCCCCAGAGAAGAGGCAGCTATCCAATGGCAAGGCAATCATTCTGCTGACTAATGCTATCTACATACCAGGGTCTTGGCTGAGATTGAGACCTGGGACTTTATAGAAAGGAGATCTTTTTTTTTTTTAAATCCTGGACTTGAGGATTGGTCTTTCATAATCAAGATACCCAGTCCTTAGGTGAAGGTTTATCTCGAGGCAAACATTACTCCTGTCCAACATTTCTGATTTAGGATTGCCTATCTAACCAATGAAGGTCTCAAAACCCCACTGAAACTAGGGGTAACTTTGCTAAATTACTTTAGTTTGTTTCTTTGGCTCTTTTATATGTAGTGATTTTCTGCCCAGCTCTAAAGACATATAGAAGCCATGTCTGTAGATTCTGTAAATTCTGCAATAGTGATTATTCTGCTTTGAGCTAGATTTGGTTTTACTTTGGTCTTGCTGGTACTCATCATTGTTCGTCTATAGCAAAGACATCACGTTAGGGGCCTTTCCTATTTATCACAGATGTAGAAGAGTTCTGCATAGACAGAAAGAAGCCAAACAGCCAAGTTCCTGGATTTAGCAGCATGTATGACCTTGCAGTAATTTAGGTTAACCAGCTTCTTTTGGTTTCTGATCATTTTCCAAAGTCTCCACTGTTACAGTTCCTCATAGTTTTTCAAGGAGGAACCTTCATGTATCACTTGTTGATACTTAAAGAATCTTGCATGTGAACGTTCACCCTAAGTAGAAATCATAATGCAAATGTAACTTGGATTTAGTGTTGAGTGTCATAACAATTTTACATAATAATTTCTTTACATCGCTGGCTAATTTGAGGGCCATTTGAAATCATTTAACACTAAGTATGTGAACTGCTCTTTTGCTTTGATAAATAAGTAATACAAATAAGGTTAAAATTTGGAATGCACATAACACATTACAGAAAAAAATATCTTTATGTACTGGCATTAGAATTAGTTCTTCTGCATGTCTGTATTTTTTTCCAGCAAACATTACATAGCCAGAATGTTTTTTAAAAAATCATATTTTTTGCACAAATAGAATGATTTTAGTACTGGTTTTTAATTCATAAAAGACTTATAAATGCCAACATTTTCAAAATAAGTTATCAAGGATGCTGCTACATTGAGAAAAACAATATCAAGGAGTTAATTGACAGCCCACAGGCAGTTATGAAAATCCAAAACATAAGAATATGTGTTGAAATCTCATAAAACTCGTAATATAATGAAATTAAAAATTACTCTATTTTCTATGTAATTTCAGATGGTGGTAATTCTTCTTAATGTGGTGTTAACTTGAAAATTTATCAGAGAAACAATCTTTTCATTGCTTTAGCGTGTATTTCAGTTTTTAATCTTTCCACAAAGGTTCATCTTTGTCACCTACAATGACAATGTTCTTCACATTCAGAAATGAATGGTGTTGAATGGCACAGGTTAATTACACATAGGGTTATTAACAGGCAAAATCTAAGCAATAACAGCTTAAAGATGATATCACCCATAACATTGGGCATTGTCAGTTTCTTTTTTAACTTTAGCTACATCTCAGAGGCTGTGATACAGAAAACACTTTCTCACACTTAACAACACAATCTCTAATTTCAACTAGACTTTTCTATTTGATCTAAATGTTGCATTCACAGCTTCATTCCTCAGCAGCCAAATATACTGAAAATGGTGATATTAACTGAAAAGACCCGTAAAAGGTAGATTATGTCCTGCCTGGTCCTGTAGTCATTCAGTCCCAAAGAAACCCACAGAGGCTTATATTATAAACTCTTTGGCCTTTTAGCTCAGGCTTACTATTAACTAGCTTTTACAACTTAACCCATTATTCTTATCTATGTTTAGTCATGTGGCTTGGTACCTTTTCTCAGTAAGGCATTTTCATCTTGTTTCCTCTGTGTCTAACTGGAGATTCTGTCTTTGCCTTTCCTCTTCCCAGAATTCTCTTAGTCTATTCACCCCGCCTTTACTTCCTGCCTGGCTACTGACCAATCAACATTTTATTAAACTAATACGAGTGACAAATTTTTACAGTGTACAAGAGCATTACCCTACAACAAGGACTAATAATCACATCTATTGTGAACTTAGAGAAATTTTGATCAAAACTCTCAAAAATTGAATGTGCCACTCCCAAAAACAATTCTTTGATTTTTCCAGATGCAATGATTTAGTTGTGCTTCCCAAAGGTTCACAGCCTGGAAAGTTGGCCCTCTTGGTAGTGCTGCTGGAACCTAGTCAGGTATGATCAGCTTGTTAAGAGCATAACCCTCTGTAGTATTGAGAAACTAGTAGTTATTTGAAGGCCAAGTTGTCATACGAAGAATAAGACTGGCTATTGCCTGATGTTTGCCTCTCTGACTCAGCCCATGGTAGTTTACACATATGTTTCTAACCATGATAACATCAGCCAAGATGGGGTACATCCAGAAGCATCATCACCAGAGCCGGTGCCTCCACACTCCTATTTATGCTTTTCTTCCTTTCATCTTTCATTGTAGCCCTTGGTTACATCTCAGGTATTGAGTTTGGGTCTGTGTTGCTGAAGAAAGTGCACACAGGAATCGAATGATTAGAACGTCATTCTTTTTTAAGGTAATAATTTTATTGATTATTTGAGAACCTCACATAATACACCCTGATCACAATCATGCTCACTTCCCAGGGCTCCCAAGTCATCCTCAGCACAACCTTGACCTCCTCTCAGAAAAGACAAAGAGCCACAAAAAACAAACAAAGAAACCACAGAGATTTGGTGTTTTAATCACATTATTTATGGTGCTGCTGTGTTTGGCTGTCCCCCTTACAGGATTGTTATTTTCCTTTAAAATAGATTTAAGCAATAGTTATAATGGTGTGTGTGTGTGTGTGTGTGTGTGTGTGTGTGTGTGAGTGAGTGAATGATGTCTAAAGAAAGAAGAATCTAAGGAGAGAAAACTCTATGCTTTCTGAGAGGCAGGAGTTTATTACCAGATTAAATCACTTCTGACCCTCTAGATTCACAAGAAGATAAGATTGTGGCTCTCTCATGCTGTTTGTCCTCCCTTGGACATCTGCAGTGCACAATCTGTGGCTAACCTAGCATAGAGCAGAAACAGCAGGCTCTCCTGGGTGTGGTCCTTCAACATTGTCCCGTTGGTTGGAATCAGCATTAATTGCTTGGAAACCAAGGATTCAATTTGCAGAGATATCCACAGTGATTCTAATGCTCATTTTGGAAGCTGATCAAGCTGTGTTCACCTGTAGTGGCCAGAGAAAGCGTAGGTCCCATGCGCCATCTGGTTCACCATCATTCATCCGAGGCTCGGTGTCTCTTGCAGCAAACATATTTTCTCTTGGTAGACCGAGTTCTCTCTTCAAAGCACTACAACAAGAAACTGAAATGAAAGTTTTTGATAATGGATACCCAGGCTTTTGCGGTGATCTCAGGATTTTTTTCTATCACAATGGCTTTGGTTTTGAAATGCTTTGAAATGCTTTAATGCCTACAAAACTTTGGCATTTATTTATTTTTATTTATTTATTTTTTACTGGGGTGGATTTATTTAATTTCTGCATTTATTTATTTTTTACTGAGGTGGATTTATTTAATTTCTGCTTCTAGCACTGACGAAAACTATTTTGGTTAGGAGTTCAGTAGCCCCTGTGTTTATTTATGCTCTCTTTTCAATTTTTAATCATCATTCCCCAGCATAGAGTTTTTGAATGACACAGATGGAAGCACTGCTCTGAAAGTCTAGAAGCACACTGATTGATTGTGTCTTTAAAGAGAAGGTCAGCTCCTGCTGGGGAGATGTATGGGCCAGCTGTCAGCAGCACACATAGCCACGAGAATATAAGGAAAACTCCACATGTATCCTAAGATTACAGGGAGCAAGCACTGTGCTTATTTTTGGTTATGCCCTACAACTCTCAAAGAGAAAATCTTCCTCTCTCTTTTTTTTAAGAATTATAAATTTTATATAGGATTTTTTTATATCAGATTCTTAAAAGAAGAAATAGGGGGGCTTCGAGAAGTTTCCAAAAAAAAAAAGATAATCTTACCAGATGATTATAAAGTGATTGTTTCCCAAGCTAAGCTGACCAGTCAGGAGCTGAGTTTATCAAGAAGACAACTTCTCGGGCTTGAGGACGGAAATGGTCACCTTGCTTACTAGCACCCAAATCTCCTGTGGCTTTTTTCTTTCCAATTCCATTTTATGTGAGGAAAAAGAAAGTGACATGGGGGCCTCATTCTTACAAGACATAAATGTTTGATGTCATTCTCTGTTTGGAAAACTTGTCCGGGGTGGGAGTGGGGTACAGATAAGACCCTGGAAGTTGGTTCTCCCATACCTGTCTATGTCAGGGTCATCCTCTCCAAGTCCTTGTGTAAGCTGAGGAGACCCCTCAGAGACCCCGCTTTGCAATCACGCCACTTGCCTGTAAGCTCAGAGTACATGAACTGGATTTGGGCTTCAGTATTCTCTCTGCTGATGTGATTTAGGGACCTTGATGGTTTTCTTGTTGTTGTTGTTTTGTTTGTTTTTTCTCTGCTAGCTAAAGAATGAAAGGGTAGGAAAAAGGTCTCAAGCATGACAGGTAGCAGGAGATAAATTGTAAACACCACAAGCAGGAACAGGCAGAATTAGCAGCTGAAGAAAGGCATTTATTGGGATGAGGAGACATATGCATGCAACAGGCACAGAGAGAAAAATACTCTCCATGAAGTAGACGGGGTGGGGGTTGGAAATCTGAAGAATCCAGTATCTTCTTGGGGTGCTTTGTTTGTTTGTTTTAACCTCTGAAGGGTCTTCCTCCCCTAATTAAGGGGTTGTTAGTTTAAAGAAAGGCAGAATGGCTAATTGGCCCAGGACTGTTGTGTATCATGTCCTGATCCAGCCTTGTTGAGTCAGTCCATTGGCAGGAGACCTGCTAGTGGGAGACAAAAGCCTACAAGGCCTTTGTTTGAAACCGTCAGACTTTTGTCTCAAGTCAGGAGAATGAAGGAGAAGCCCGCCATCTCTGATGCTCTCCACCTCTTTCCCTACCTGTCTGCCTACCAAAGTCTGTCTCGCTGCTAGGCTTTCTCTGCTATTTTCTAGGATTGAATTTTTGATTTAGGTACTTTGTCCTTCCAAATAAGTAGAGAACAGACTGTGACCCCACTCCTGGGGAGTAATTGACGATGGTCTAAAATGAGGCTAGTCATACAATACATTAGGATGTTGCTGAGCACAATGAAGCAGTTAATAAATGGTCATTAAACAAATAACAAGCAAAAGTGCCCTTATATCAGGTGTCATCCAGTGTCTTTATGTGCATTATGGAGAGAGTCTCTCTCTCTCTCTCTCTCTCTCTCTCTCTATTTCAAAATCCTCACTATGCCCCTAGATTGGGCAAAAGCATGTATTATTTAAGAATCAATGGTGATATACACATAATTTTGTGTTTTGAGGTCCCCCAGGTCTTTAATGCAGTGTTCCTGAGAAACTGACTATAGCTTGCAAAGTTTACCAAAGATGCTCCTTAGATCTCTGCTTATATTCTGCAGCTAATCCTCATAAGACTGATAAGTCATGCTATGCTTCTATAGACATAGCTTCTAAAGACATATGCTTCTATATACATAGCTCTACTTATAGGCCACTCAGAGGAACAAGCCCAAATGTACCCAATATTCATACAGACACAGCAACACATTCCTCCTAAACTGGAATTTGGAATGGCAGTGACATTTTTCTGGAAAGAATTATAAACCCACATATTGCAGATTAACAGTCATAAGAACCAATGCCTCAAAAAAAATCTCCATTCACATCCAGCACCATTAGGTTAGCATTACTATATCACTCAGCCACATGTTTTAAAGGTGATGAAAGTTCCCTGCTATAGTCAACCACAGTAAAGTTGGTGAACTGATGTCACTGGGAAAAAAAAACCCTACAATTTTGTGACCAGTGCTACCCAGAAAAATACAACCTTGACCATCACCAAGCTGAGGTCTTTTCTAAGGACCCTTTTACCCATAACGGAAACCTACATTAGACCTAATTAATGCCCTTATAGTATAGAGCGAAACCCAGCTACCTGTCATTGAGTAAGGAAGATATGTTTGGTTCTCCATATCAAAGCCTTGATAGATGAAGGCCCTAGGAGATTGTCACATAAGTGCAGTGTACCATCCCAGGAGAAATCCTAAAGCTTAAAAAAAGAAAGAAGGAGCAGTTAAAGAAATCTGGAAATGTATGGGCTTCAGTCTTGGCTTGTTAACTGTGATAGACATACCATAGTAATTTAAGGTTCCAATAAAGGGAGAATTATGCAAGCTATACAGGGGCCTTTTTACTATCTACAAATATTTTAAATGCGAAGACCATTCAGAAAATTCAATGGCATACACCATTACTAAAATCACTCAGTTTTTTTTTTGTATTCTGAAGAACTATAAAGTAGACTTTTTCCTCTAATTGCTTAGTTCCTTTAGTGCTGCAAAGCACTTAGAATGCCAATGATGAAAATTCCCTGCTTTGAAGTCTGTAATCTCTATCCCTGTTGGCACTAATTCTGATCCAAATGCAAAGAGGTTCAGCTACAAACTGATTACGTTCAGGAGAAAATCTTTGCAGACCCTTAGCATCAATGGGGAAGGGTCTCATTAAAGATTCTCACTCGTTTACCTGCTAATAACTCCACAACTATTGACCTCAACTAGCTCTCCCTAGAGGAAGGTCCTTCCTGGGCATGGAAAATCACCCATTTAAGATCATTTGGTCAGGTTTCTCCCTCCAGTGAAGGGTTTCCCATCATGATCCTTAGTTACTGTCCCAGTTAGCACTCGCTGTTTTAGTGCTCTGCAACAGTAGAAGCTTCCAGAGCTTCTGGGCCAGAGTTCTCTCACCCTACAGCAGAGGGTACAATGACAAAGTGAGGACATGGTCTGCCTCATTTTAGAGTTTTAGGAGGTTCCCTAGAACCATATAGAGTAGCATTTTAAGTCACCTTCTATCACTCTGCTGTGGTAGCTCTGGGAAGTTAATGTGACCAGTGTGCTAGTAAAAACAAAATGACTGTGTGTGTGTGTGTGTGTGTGTATCTCTCTCTCTCTCT
>LOEQ01005719.1:79369-97185 GCA_001685075.1 Bramus lutescens
ATCATCATCATCATCATTTATCATCAAGCTACCTATTTCTATCTTTCTCCTTCCTCTTCTGTCATCCTCCCTTCCTCCTCTCCTCCATCTCCTTCTCTCTTTCTTTATTCCTTTCTTTTATTTAACACAGTTTTACTCTGTATCACAGACAATTTTGGAACTCACCATGTAGTCCATCCTGGCCTCAAAGCCATGGCCGTACACACACCTCGGCTTTCCTAGTGTTAAGATTAAAAACTTGAATCACCAAATCTAATATCCCTTCAAATAAAATACATGGGAGGGTTCAAAAGTTCCAATAATAACTTTTTGAAGAAAATATAGCAATGTTTTCATATTTATAGTCTATGTGTTTATCCCATTAACAACTATAGCAGTATTCTTAAACCATAAAAGCTTTTACATATGAAATACTAAAGGATAATTGAGACATTTAAATTAAATGATAAAGACTAAAATTTATGATGCCAATATTTCAATTTTCTCCTTAGTAATTGGAATTTAGAAAGTGAATCAGCTCCCCTAAGTTACAAAGCAACATTTGTAAGCTCTTTGTAAGGTAAAACTTGGTTTATGCATCTCAGCCCATAAGCTGTATTGACTGCCCACCATGGTCACTCAGGCAGTCCTCACTCATGCTCCATAAGGACTCATTCCCTGCCCCCAAGCCAAGCTCGCCTCATGTAAAATCAGTGAGTGTGTGATGAGCAACATCAGTCTGGCACAGAGACACCAAACAGTATGAAAAGGTAGATCATGCTGTGGCATCTGCCTTAGACTGTCTGGACTCCTGGCCATCCAAGGACCTTTGCCAGACATGTGGAAATAGTAACTGCACTAAAGTTTACTGCCTCGCCTCTCCTGGCTGTCTGCTACACACTTCTTCCATGAGGCAAATCTGTTTTCTAACTCCAGTCTGTCTGCCGACCATGCAAAGAGAAAGTAAAGAGCTCTAGACAGGCTTTGAATCATAGAACTGCCCATTCCTCATTTGGCTCAAATAAAGCCATTCTCATCAGGGAGAAATAAAACTGCTATTTTCATATTATTTCTTATTTGATGTAATTTGTCATCCTTTGGGGAAGCGATTTTTCTTATTTACCAAACTGTCCTGCTTTTTCAGCGCCCTTTGTTGGGTTCCTGAAAGTACAGAACGTCTTGTTCATTAACATACACTTAACAGATGTTTCCCTCTGCTAGCACAAAATTGGGAAATCATTCTGTAACTCAATCTATTCATTGTAGCTTTGAAATTCCTGGCTAATAAGATTCCCCAAGAATCCCCTGCCATTCATCCTTTGCTACCTGCATAGTGAGTTTTAGCTGAGCTATTATTTCAGAGACAAACATTATGGACTTCTATTATCTATGTATTTACCTTGAGATAAAACTGGAATTCATAAGCAGGCAGGTGGGACACGCATCAGGAGCACTTCATTGCCTCCCTGCAGCTTTGCTTTAGAAGTTGCGCATAAGTCTGAACGTGATTTTTTTTTTCTTCCAGAGGTCATAGTTCAATCTTCCATGGTCTACACAAATCACTTTCTCCCTGTGTCTTTTCTTCTGGTTATTAAGAGAAAATATTTTCCTTTTCACTTTCGTCAGTTATCTTGGGAAGTGAGCAGAGTGAATGGTACATCATACACCCTGATGCTTAACACCAACAGATCTTAAAGCTACAAGGGATCAGCCACGGGGACCTAAGACAACACTTGTGAAGCAATTGCTCAGATCTCCATAGGTTTTGTTTTATTTTTGATAACCCAGAAAACTAGGTTTTGCAAATCTTAGTAAACCTAGAAATGAAATACAATCAAAAATGATCAAACCTCCTGAAACTAGTTTTTCTACCCTAGGGTTAGGGGAAGAATATAAAACCTATAATGAGTTGGGAATAGAATCTTCAGTGGAGATAGATTTTATAATTCTCTCACCCTCTCCCTTACTCCCATCTCTCTTTCTCCTATGAGAGTCTTAGCTTCAAAAACCACCCACCAATTATTTTATTGAGTGGGAGTTAACATTTGATGGGATAGTGTGTGTGTTTGTGTGTGTGTCATACACATGTACAAGCAGGTTGTGTGTGTGCATGTGTACATAGTTGTGGAAGCTTAAGTAAACATTGGGTGTCTTTCGTGATTGGTTTCCACCTTTCCTTTTTGGGACAGGGTTTCTCACTAAACCTGAAGCTTATCCATTTGGTGAGGCCAGCTGGCCAATGAGCTTCCTGGATCCTCCTGTTCCTGCCAACTCCCTCAAGGTTTGTGTTACAGGAACAAGCCATCATTCTTGGCTTTTAACATGAGTCCTAAGGGGGTTGAACTCAGATCCTTGTGACTGCATAGCAGACCACGCCTTCCAGGCTCAGGTGAGACATTATTAAAGATTAAAAAATAGGAAACAAGAAAATTATATATCATGAGATTAACCAAATCTTCCAACCTGTAAATGATACTGATTCTAACTGAGGTCTATGAAAAGGCATCCCATTTTCCCAAGCATCCAAGAGCTAGGAGGTTCTGAGATGACAAGTCTATAGTTACATTGGTTTCAATAAAAGTAGTTTAGTATTCATATGTTTTTCAAGTATCTATTAGGATTTATGATCATAATTAAAACAAAATTCCCTATATTATAATGGGGAAGGATAGACTTTAAAATGATAAAATGTAAAATACATTGGGAATTATACTAAGGGACGATATAATCACTGAGAAAACCAGATCCAAATATATTGGGAAGAGAACATTTAACACAGGGTAACTAGGGAAATTTCCAAGACTGGAGATTTTAGTTCAGCCCAAAATTTGACTAGTGGAAGGAGCCCTATTGATTAGCACCAGAGTGCTCCATCGAGAGGATATATCAACTTCAGAGGCCCCAAGAGAGGGGCTAGCCTAGGAAGTTAGACCAGTAGTAGTCAGTATGGTTATGATATGGCTACGAGTCCTTATTGCTTAAATCTTCTGTAAATGCAACAGGTAACTAGAATCCCACTTGCCATCCCTTTGGATCTATAACCATGTCTGTACCTAAATCATGGCTCTGATAGGCTACTCCTAGTCAATATCTTCATGCGTACATTGAGGGCACTAGCACAGCCTTTCCTGTGATGCCATGACTCCTCTAATGACTGTATTTAACTTGAGACACACACCCATGCTCGTTCAGATTTCATTAGATGACTGATGGTTTTGAGATTATTGTAACTCAGTGTCTTCTCTCTACCTTCTATATTCTCTCCCCCTCCCTCCCTCCCTCCCTTCCCTTTCTCAGGTATCATATCTGAATCTTGGTCTGAAGACTCATCCTACCTACTCCATACTACTTACATCCTACTTACATCCAAAGGCCTGCGCTGAGAAACTTAAGCAAACAAGCAGAGCGTCCAACAGCTTCATCTGTGCTCCCAATGTGACCTCACACCCTGGTAACATGCCTACCTAAAATTTAATTCTGCCCCCCTCCAAAAGGTCACTGTTCTACCAACAAATACTTGATAAACCATCGAGTTTCTTTTCTAAGAGCACAAGGGCTTGCAACTATTAATCTGTATTTCTTACATCTCACCAGAGTCTGAGACCCATTGGACCTGAGAGTCATTTCCTTATAATGTAATCAACAGGAAGGACAGAGCTCCTGTTGGGAAGCCTCATGGGAGTGTAGGAGACACTTAATGTTAGCAATTGCCAAACACCAGATAGAGCTGACCTAATTGCATAATGACTAGCCAGCTCTGGGAAATGCCTCTTTTCCCAGGCTCTACTGACTCTGCACTCTTCTCTCCCTGTTGCCCAACTCATTTGGGTACAAGTCATAGTGGAGCTTAGTTTGTGCCCAACTTTTCATTATAGTGCTAATAAAACACGTTTCCATCACCACATCTGATATCTTAACAATTTCTCTCAATACAATTCTTCCCTGCCTCACTCTACCCTGCTTTCTGCATATTAAAAAGGCAGAACTAACATGGGGGCCCAGGGTGCCATGGTTCCATAAGGTGTAAGGTAATATAGGATTGAACCAAGCAGGAATAGGAAAGGCTGGAACTTTTGGGGGAAATGAGAGGAAATACAGTATTTCATGAAGATATTTGACACAATATGCTTTCCTTTTGTAGCAGGATCCCTTTGGTTGCTCTACAGGAACCCCAGAATAATCACATCACAATAATCAAGGGGACAGGTCTTACAGAAGAATAGCATCCATGGATATAGGAAGTGGTCAAAACTTGAATATATTTGAGAACAGAATTAAAACTTATTTAGCAATGAAAAAAATGGAAAGATGGGTGTTATGAATGAAAACAAAAAGTCAATGGAAATGGATAAGAGCATTGATCTGACCATCTAGAAGAACAGAAGTACAGCTAAGCCTGTAAGGGGGGGTCTATGTGGGAGCAGAATATATATATATATATATATATATATACACACACACACACATATATAATCAGTTTAAGTCGCATAAGACATGGGTAGGAAAGTATATAACAACATTGCTTAACTACATGTGAAGTATTTTTGTTGAGGAAAAAAGAGTGGAGAAAGGCATATCATGCAAATACCCAAGGAAAAGTAGTTAATGACCACATGCTTTTTGTCATCAACTTCTAACTGAAATATAGCTTCAGCTAAAGACCTCTGAATTCATAATCAGATAATATGTCGCAATCTGAATCTCAAAACAGGATAATTAGACACGTTCTGACTGGATTGAAAGTCATTGTCTCAAAACATGACCAAGTTGTCCTTGAGGATAGTAGATGACCCTCTCACTGTAAACCTTCCTGATTTCCCAAAGCATTAAACAGAGTGAGGAGAAAAGCCTGACCACCAAAGAACATGGAAAAAGTACAGAGAATTCTGTAATATTTGTACATCCTTCATTAGAAAATAAAAGAATGTTTGGGGAAAAATAGTATCTTAGAGCCAGCAAGATGACTTATTTAGATAAAGATGCTTGACATCAAGTCGTTGGACTTGAATTTAATGCCTGGTACTCATTTGGTATTAGAAGAGTACTAACACCTGAAAGTTGTCTTCTGACCTCCGTGAGGGGTCATGCACCCCCTCCACCCACATACTCACTCACTGCGCAAATAAATTGCATACATATATATGCTGAAGTTACAGAGATTGATCATTTTAACAACCTTCTTAATACATGTAAGTTACCAGAGTAGCTGATACTGATATTTTAAATCTTCATTTCAGCATTGATATATTATGATATCTGTGCTTAGCTTCATTTCTCTAAAAGTTGCTTGAAAATAACTTTGATAAACACAATAATCTATAATTGAATCCTTTTGCTTCCCTTTCCCTGAGTTCTTTATCACCTCTCTCAATCTCTTAATTTAGCATGAAGATTTGTAGCAGCAGCCAGATTTCTCTATCCCTCACCTTGACTTGTTACCAAGGGGTACCTGCTATTTCCTATCTCAAATACATAATATATTGAATTGATGTAAGATATAAAGCCAACTTGCAAACACCTTTATTTTAAGGTCCATTCCTTTTCTTATAAAATAAAAGGAACAGACATTAATAAGCTTTTCAGTAACACAGGAATAGATTTACTGAACAGAACATTATCTCTCTTCAGGAGCTATTCAATTATCAGAAAGCAGATAATTTTTTTTAAAAAAATGTTCACTAATAATCCATATGCTATTTGTAATGGTATAGAACTTAGTAAGGAATTGTGTTGAGAAACACTGAAAAAAATTATTGCTCTGCCATTTCTGAACAGCACAAGTTCATAAAAAGTCTAGAGATATTCATAAGAGAAGGACATCAAACAGCACACACTTGNTGATAAACCATCGAGTTTCTTTTCTAAGAGCACAAGGGCTTGCAACTATTAATCTGTATTTCTTACATCTCACCAGAGTCTGAGACCCATTGGACCTGAGAGTCATTTCCTTATAATGTAATCAACAGGAAGGACAGAGCTCCTGTTGGGAAGCCTCATGGGAGTGTAGGAGACACTTAATGTTAGCAATTGCCAAACACCAGATAGAGCTGACCTAATTGCATAATGACTAGCCAGCTCTGGGAAATGCCTCTTTTCCCAGGCTCTACTGACTCTGCACTCTTCTCTCCCTGTTGCCCAACTCATTTGGGTACAAGTCATAGTGGAGCTTAGTTTGTGCCCAACTTTTCATTATAGTGCTAATAAAACACGTTTCCATCACCACATCTGATATCTTAACAATTTCTCTCAATACAATTCTTCCCTGCCTCACTCTACCCTGCTTTCTGCATATTAAAAAGGCAGAACTAACATGGGGGCCCAGGGTGCCATGGTTCCATAAGGTGTAAGGTAATATAGGATTGAACCAAGCAGGAATAGGAAAGGCTGGAACTTTTGGGGGAAATGAGAGGAAATACAGTATTTCATGAAGATATTTGACACAATATGCTTTCCTTTTGTAGCAGGATCCCTTTGGTTGCTCTACAGGAACCCCAGAATAATCACATCACAATAATCAAGGGGACAGGTCTTACAGAAGAATAGCATCCATGGATATAGGAAGTGGTCAAAACTTGAATATATTTGAGAACAGAATTAAAACTTATTTAGCAATGAAAAAAATGGAAAGATGGGTGTTATGAATGAAAACAAAAAGTCAATGGAAATGGATAAGAGCATTGATCTGACCATCTAGAAGAACAGAAGTACAGCTAAGCCTGTAAGGGGGGGTCTATGTGGGAGCAGAATATATATATATATATATATATATATACACACACACACACATATATAATCAGTTTAAGTCGCATAAGACATGGGTAGGAAAGTATATAACAACATTGCTTAACTACATGTGAAGTATTTTTGTTGAGGAAAAAAGAGTGGAGAAAGGCATATCATGCAAATACCCAAGGAAAAGTAGTTAATGACCACATGCTTTTTGTCATCAACTTCTAACTGAAATATAGCTTCAGCTAAAGACCTCTGAATTCATAATCAGATAATATGTCGCAATCTGAATCTCAAAACAGGATAATTAGACACGTTCTGACTGGATTGAAAGTCATTGTCTCAAAACATGACCAAGTTGTCCTTGAGGATAGTAGATGACCCTCTCACTGTAAACCTTCCTGATTTCCCAAAGCATTAAACAGAGTGAGGAGAAAAGCCTGACCACCAAAGAACATGGAAAAAGTACAGAGAATTCTGTAATATTTGTACATCCTTCATTAGAAAATAAAAGAATGTTTGGGGAAAAATAGTATCTTAGAGCCAGCAAGATGACTTATTTAGATAAAGATGCTTGACATCAAGTCGTTGGACTTGAATTTAATGCCTGGTACTCATTTGGTATTAGAAGAGTACTAACACCTGAAAGTTGTCTTCTGACCTCCGTGAGGGGTCATGCACCCCCTCCACCCACATACTCACTCACTGCGCAAATAAATTGCATACATATATATGCTGAAGTTACAGAGATTGATCATTTTAACAACCTTCTTAATACATGTAAGTTACCAGAGTAGCTGATACTGATATTTTAAATCTTCATTTCAGCATTGATATATTATGATATCTGTGCTTAGCTTCATTTCTCTAAAAGTTGCTTGAAAATAACTTTGATAAACACAATAATCTATAATTGAATCCTTTTGCTTCCCTTTCCCTGAGTTCTTTATCACCTCTCTCAATCTCTTAATTTAGCATGAAGATTTGTAGCAGCAGCCAGATTTCTCTATCCCTCACCTTGACTTGTTACCAAGGGGTACCTGCTATTTCCTATCTCAAATACATAATATATTGAATTGATGTAAGATATAAAGCCAACTTGCAAACACCTTTATTTTAAGGTCCATTCCTTTTCTTATAAAATAAAAGGAACAGACATTAATAAGCTTTTCAGTAACACAGGAATAGATTTACTGAACAGAACATTATCTCTCTTCAGGAGCTATTCAATTATCAGAAAGCAGATAATTTTTTTTAAAAAAATGTTCACTAATAATCCATATGCTATTTGTAATGGTATAGAACTTAGTAAGGAATTGTGTTGAGAAACACTGAAAAAAATTATTGCTCTGCCATTTCTGAACAGCACAAGTTCATAAAAAGTCTAGAGATATTCATAAGAGAAGGACATCAAACAGCACACACTTGAGTTACATTTCATACTCTCAAGGGTCTAGCCAAGTCAAAGGAACCATGTGAAGTGGACCAGAACTTCTAGGTGAGTGTTTTCTGCAGGGTGTTGGAAACTCAGCAAACTAGGGCTTCCTAGAAGGGAACCTGCCTTTCTGCATGTGTACCAGAAGCAGCTGCTAGTTGGGATGTCAATCATACCAGGCACACTGCTGACGCAATGCCCATACGGTCTAGTCTATGAAACTCCCTCCCAATGGTGACTGCATGTGGAACACTGTAGATAGCCGATTTACTACTCACGCAGCCTGTCACCTTTCAACACTCCAGCAGAGAGCCGGGAAGGCGAGTATTCTTGGACTTTTCTCATTGAATGTGGTGGATAGGCTCATGTCCCTAGCACAGCTGAGCTATGGACGCTGATGTAGGAGGGTCATCTGTCTATGTATTAACTTTCATTGGTTAATAAAGAANTTTGTGTGTTGTTATTTCGGGGTATAAGCTAGCCGTGCGGGAGCTGGGCGGGACGAAAAGCAGGGCCCGCTCCCTTATCACTACAGGACGCAAGCAATGTTTCAATACGATTTGTGGCTAGGACCCTCTCCTATTTTGGCTGAAGGAAAATGACAGTTCAAGTAATGTCACAGAGTGGCAGTTAAGCAACTGAAGGCTGATACACAAGAACTGATACATCTCAAGTAGAGCTTGGCACATCATCTAGAAGCCTGAATAGTTTGGCTGTGAACATGAAGAAACAACATGAAGAAAACATGTTGAAAACTCGAAACACTTAATGTGAAACAAACCTAGGGCCTTGATCAATCAAAAAAGAAAAGATGAGAGGCTTCATGGTCGAGGAACAAAGAACTGACTTGTGAACTGTTTTAGTTTTTATTGCTGTGACCATGACCAAATATCAAGTTACAGAAGAAATGGGTTTATTTGGCTTAAAATATATATATCACTGTTCATCAATAAAAGAGTCAGAACAGGAACTCAAACAGGGCAGGAACCTGGAGGCAGGAGCTGATGCAGAGGCTGTGGAGGAGTGTTGCTTTCTGGCTTGCTCCTCATGGCTTTCTCAGCCTGCTGCTTTCTTTTAAAACTCAGAACCACGAGCCCACAATTGATACCATTTATGGTGTAGTGAACCCTCCCCTTTGATCACTAATTGAGGACATACTTTATAGCTGCATCTCATGGAGGCCTTTCTTCAATTGAGGCTCCTCCCACTCTGATGACTCTAGCTTGTGTCAAGTTCACACACACACACACATACACACACACACACAAGCCAGTACACAGATCACCGTTGACTTGATGCCTAAAGGTCCAGAGTGAGTAATTTTGAATCTAGCCCCTGTGTGGTAATGTAAGGCTCTCTTCTACCTCTCCCTACACAAGTCACTGGAGTCTACATTGGTCTGTTTTGGAAAATGTGAGTAATGTGTCTCTAGACACAAGCAGTTGTGTAGTGAATGGTTAGAAGGAAAAAAATTGTCCTTAATTCTGTTTTTGACACAGAAGTCACAAATTAAAAGGACTACCATAAGAGTGATATCAATAGGAACTTTTGGGCCATGAGGTGGTTCAGCAGATAAGCCATTGCCACCAAGCCTGATAATTTGAGTTTTATCTTTAGGACCCCAATGGTGGAAGGACAGAATCAACTCCAACAAGTTCTGTGACCTTCACATGCACACCACAACACTCCTTCATGTGTGAATGCACATCACGTCTTTTTCTTCTTTCCTCTCCATTTAAATCCTCCCATAGGAATTAACAGGCAATCAGTGGGGGAGCCATACTCTCATTTGCACTAAATGAATTTTTAGTCTGTGGGATATTTAACTGAAAACAGTATAATTTCCCCAAATGCAATATCAATATTCTGGAAGTCACTAATCTATAGTAAATTCTAGACAATGTCATAAAAATATCCAGCCTTCTGGCTATAAGGGGACCCTCAGAGCCCTACTGTATGAAACATCTCCCCAGCCAGTGTGTTTATAATTTCCTTTGTATTAGGAAAAGTTGTTTCTATCTGGCTATAACTTTCCAAAGCACAGAGAACATCTGAAAATATGACCATAGTTACTTAGTAAAATTACAAGTGAGAGACATGTAAAGAGATGACTCATTGAATCCCTTTATGGTGAGTGAGGATGCATTTTATAAAGATGAATGTCATAGAACATTTATTTTTACTTCAGGCCATGCCCACTGTATGGGAGCCAATAAAATATTCATTTTCTGCTGTCCTCCCTTTGCTTGGGTGTAATGGGCTGTCATAAAAAGACATAAAACATCGTTACACTGAGGAGCTTTGAGGAAAGAGGAGCCAGCACACCCCTTCCTGAAGCTAAGAACAACTCTGGCTTTCTTGTGCTCCTGTGTCTGATGACAAACCCTGTCCTAAGGAAGACTGGTGACCTCATTCGGCAGGGAGAGGGCAGCGAGGGTACCAGGCGCTGTTACAGACAGAAAGAGTCAGATTGCCTCTGGTTGCTTTGTTCCTGCCCAAAGTGTTTGAAATGTGGGCATTCTAAGATGGGGAAAAGCCTAACTAATTGTCTTGATAGCTTTTCTTTGACGAAAGCAAAAACCTGGAGCTACTAAAGACATTCTGGAAGACTTTTCTGCTGCTTCCTAACAAATTATCACAACTTTACTGTTTTGAAACATCTCCATATAACTTCACAGCTTCTGTGTACGCAAATGCAGACACAGCCTAATTGGACATTCAGCTCATGTCTTACAGGAGGACTACAGTCAAGTTAGCTTCAGTCTCATCTACAACTTGGCATCATCTTCAAGGTCGTTTAGGTCACTGAAGAACTCAATTCCCAGTAGTTGTAGGTCCCAGGCCCCCATTATTTTTCCACTTGCTGCCAAACACCGTACTCTCGCCTGCGAGGTTCCATGCACAGATCATAATTCTTTGGGCCCCATCCTAGTTCCGTTTGCATTGCTGTGGCCAGAGTGGTGATAAAACAACATAAGGAGGGTTTGTTTGGTTTGGTGATTCCTGTCCACCATAGCTGAGAAAGCACTGCATGGAAGAATACAGCACAACTTCTTCACATGGCGGCAGACTGGCCAGAGCCAGGGTAATAACCTTCCAAGTCCCAACCCTACCGACTCCCTTCACTAGCCCAGGTCCCAACTCCAAAAGCCTACCTCATGACTTTTAAACTAATGCCAAAAGGTAACGTCTTTTTGTTTTGTTGTTCTCTTTTGATGGCTCACTAGGCCAAATGTGCATTGCCTATATGTGCATGGGTGTGGGGCTATTCACTGAGGTATGGGGAAACCTACCAGTGATTGGGGAGAAATGAAGGGGAGTGGATGGGTGAGGTACAAGAGAGAAATAAAGATCAATGATCAACTCTCAAGAATAAAGAAAACATAATTTAAAAATAAGACCACAAGCTGGGGATTAAGCTTTCAAAACATGATCCTTTGGGGACATTTCAGAGCAACTCAGTTGGTTAATGTTCCTTTTCAGAAGTGATACTTTCAGGAAGCTCAAGGAAGGATCTCTACTCTTCCTGTTTTCTCTTTGAAAGGGTTCACCAAATTAATTCAGACCCACCCAGAAAATTAAATCTCTTTTTGATGTTCCAAAAGCCTGCTGATCAAAGAACTTAATAATATTTGTGCACACCACTTGCCAAGCAGTCTAAAATCAACTCAGATAGGCAGCCACAAGTTCCAGCCACAACACTCAGGGTGTATTCTCAAAGGCAAGAATCCTGGAGCCACGTCTGACTTCTGCCTCCTACTTCACGCTGATCAAATGGAAACATTGTCTCCAAATAAGATGGTTAGCCTCCAATCACAGCACTTACCACTTCCATCACATAAGCATCATGATTCGTGCACTTCCTTGTCTCTTCACTGTGCTTTGCAACAGAAGGGCTGCTCCATTGGAGCAGAGTTTCTGTAGGTTCTTGTTCCCCAGAGATGTGCTGCAAATACTTTGGAGTCACAAACACCAGTCACATGGGTAAGCAAATGAATGAGTGAGTGGTAGTGAAGAAGGAACTTTAAAGTGGGATATTTATTAGACTTTCCATTCTGGGTGCTGGCCCCGAGAAACTGTACAAAGTTTTACTGTCTCAGTGTCTCTCTTCCTTGACTATATTTGTACGAATGTCTCCCTTGGTCTTATATCCTAGCTCAGCTCCATTTCACTAACTTCCTCTCTCTGTTTCTTTCTGCTCATCCTTAGGTTTTAATTTCTAAAGGGAATTTTATATTTTCCTCTAGTAATAATACATGCATAGAGAAAAACATTTAATAGACCTAAAGCTAGGTACAGGTAAACCGCCAGCCTTTAACTGTTACTTCTGCCTCGTCCATTTTAAATTACAGATTTGCTTCTTCTAACAGTTTAGAAACAAAATATTTGGCAATTGTTTCCTGTTTTAACTACATTTTATTTATTTATCATGTGTATATGTTCACACAGTCCACGAGTGTGGGAGTCAGGATACAACTTATAAGAAATGGTTCTCACCTTCACTGTTTGAGTCCCAGGGAATAACACTCTGCTTTTCAGGATTGTTACTGCATACCTTGACCTCCCGAGTCATGTTGCTATCCTTGGCTATTATTTCAAATAACAATTTTGGAGAATACCTGCTATGGTAGTTGTAGATTCCACTCCTGATCTTAGATGGTAAGCAGTACAGAGAGGCATGAATGCTTTGACTAAGAATTCGAGTGTCCTGCTTCAGCCCAAATGTGGGCAGATTCCATGCTTTAATACCATGGGATTCTCTCAATATTGCATCCCATCCCTGTATGTGTTGACTAGAGCCAAGGATCAACACGTTACCACATAGTGTTGAGTTTTTAGAAACACTAGAATTGTGATCCTGTCCATGGAAGAGGAGATGATGACAGTTTTTCCAGAGGACTGGTTGGCTTGAAAGTACACTGTTATGGGACTGCCAGGGAAAGAGGAGGGTAATCTGGACCGGCAGTGACTAATTGAAGCATCTCATTTCTGTGAGTAATGGCTGACCTGACATTTCTACTCTCTAACATGAAGATCATTTGTCATTTTCCTTAATTGTTTATACATCCTAAGCTTCTCGGTTCACTTGCTGTACACACCCTCAAGTCTGCACATTAGGCCTTCTCTTTTCTAGCCAATTTTTGCTTATTGATTGTTTAGCTAGCTTGTCATCTATCTAAATGCAATTTCAGCGAATGGGATTCCACCATTCTTTCCATCCTGATATTCTTCAAGTTTTGGAACCTAGGTAAGCTCCCCACTTGGGTATCATATCTGAGGTTAAATGATAGCTCGCTAGAGTGCATTGTCTAACATCTTAGCTTTCTAATCCTCTTATCTTCAAAACCTACATAATAGTCTTCTAAACAACTGCATAGTGTTGTTGAAAGGGTAAAATATCAACATTGATGTGGGATTCCCCTCTCTATGCTGTGAATACCATTGGTTAATAAAGAAACTGTCTTGGGCCTGCACAGGGAATAGAGGTAGGCAGGGAAAACTAAACTGAATGCTGGGAGAAAGAAGGTTGGAGAAAAGAGAGAAGCCATAGCCCCACCGGAAGGAGACAGAACATTACCTGGTAAGCCACAGCCACATGGCAACACACAGATTATTAGAAATTGGTTAAATTAAAATGTAAGAGCTAGTTGATAAGAAGTTAGAGCTAACAGGCCAAACAATGATTTAATTAATACAGTTTCTGTGTGATTATTTTGGACCTGAGCAGCTGGGAACCAACAAGCGGCCTCCTTACAATACAGCATGTATGGGCATTATTTGCAACCTGTAAGCTTTAGGATACTATGGGAACATGCTATCATTAGAGTCCAAAGAGGCAGACTTCTCTTTCTGTGGGCTTTACACACAGGTTCAAGTGCCACCACATTGATTTCTTTGGTGCTGTGTGAGTAACTGTACAAGGCTTGTCATCACCCCAACTTCATATCACTGACTTTTACTATTTCTATGGTGTGCGGTGCTTACTACTGTTGTGGGATATTATTTTAACTAGGCAAAGATGCACTGCATTTGTTAGTGCTGCATTTGCTTAATGATGTAACGATGCACATTTAATTTTATAAAGAAGTGTTGCATCTGTTTGACCTTGCCTGCCTAAGACAGCTGATTGGTCTAATAAAGAGCCGAATGCTCAGTAGAGAAGCAGAGAAAGGATAGGCAGGGCTGATGCGCAGAGAGAAGAAATAAGAGGAGAAATCTAAGAATGAGGAGAGAAGCACGAGAGAAGGAGGAAGAAGGGAGAAAGAGAAGGATACATTCTGGACAACAAGCCAGACAACTGCCGGATGGCCAGACAGTCACCAGACAGCCAGACATGAGAAGCAGTGAAAGTAAGACATACAGAAAGAAAAGTAAAAAGTCATGAAGCAAAAGGTAGATAAAGAGAAACAGGTAAATTTAGGTTAAAAGATCTAGCCAGAAACAAGCCTAAGCTAGGCTAAACATTCACAGCTAATATGAGATCTCTGTATCATGGTTTGGAGCTGGATGACAGCCTAGTATATACTACCATTGTCAAATGAGATTTTGACTAGAGGTTTGGAGTGCCTGCCAGACTGAACAAAATATAAAGTGCCTTTGGTGGCTGATGCCTCAACAGAGTGCCTGGGAAGAATAGAAAAACCCAAATAGTTGATCACCTCCACCACAGAGAGAAGACAATATTACTTCAACAAGGAGAACCTGTGTCTAGTAATGGAGTAAGTCACAAAACAATCCCACACCAGTCTGGAATTATGATTAATAAAAGGGTTATTTATTTAAATGGAAAAACTTAGAGATCACCGTGCTAGACAACAGCCCTCTGTACAACCAGGAAAAGAATCTGGTAGCCCGAAGCAAGAGAGGGATCGAATATCTGCCGCTGCTTTTTTCAAGCCAAATAGACCATGCCCAAGTGGGCTGGTATCTTAAGGGCTATTGGTTGAAGGAGCGGAAAGAGCTCCCGCAGCAGTCTAGTAAAAGAGGAAGAAAGGAAAGCAGATAGGTAGTATCTTGGAATGCCCAGCCTTTCATCAATTCCACATAGCATCCTAAATGACCAATCAAATCCTCTCTTCCTCAAGGGTAAGCTCAGTGAAGCAGACACCTTGGTCATGTATAGTTGGGGTATCCAACAATGATCAACTGAGCTATGAGTCTTCCTAGGTTCTCTATTGTCAATAAACCTGGAACTCTACACCACTTGGCACAGATGGAGCAATCTCTACTTTAACTTTACATGCCTAAGCATTTGTAAATGTTTCCCCATTAGCTGTATAATTTCTTTTGTTTCCTATTAGCTCTATGGTTTATTCTTTTCACTGTGGACTTGTAAGCTTGGGCAGCTGCACAATAAAGCTCTCAAAGCCAAGCTCCCTGTGGAAATGGAAAGTCAAAGCAGGCCAAGAGATAAAAAAAGGAAGAGTGGGAGCAGGCAGACAATAAGTAGAGATACAGTGAGAAAGGTTATTTAAGCAAAAAATATTCTAAACAGTGAAACTATTTAATAGTCAAGTCTCTGAGGCAAGTGCGCATTGTTCATTGAGAACAAAGAGTAGTTTTGTGCACATTTTCTTTTTCATGGAAAAGCATTAGTGACTGAAAATCATCAGATTATGACATTAGGAGGATAAATAGAACACTTGCTTCTGTTGGTTTACCATTATATACAGAGAAATAACAAAGTCACTGTGTTCATTAGTGAAAGGGCACGAGGCAGGAAGCTTCAACAGCAGTGATGGAAGGTGTTTCTGACACTACCACACACTGCTGAAGAGAGATCAGAAAGGGAGCTCTGTGGAAAATAGTTGGATCTTCCAACATTTTTGGCAATGAGTAAATAAAAATCTATATATTAATTTTAAGTTTGTACTTTGCATTATGACCCTCTCTCTCTCTCTCTCTCTCTCATACACACACATACACACACACATATTTACAGAGAGACAGTGAAGATATAGTATATATGGTCTAGCCATATATTTTCCATCTAGTCAATTTTCTTTTTAAAAATCTGATGATGCTGGACCTCACTCTGTAAAAATTTCTCCCGAAGAGACACCTTTGTAAGACTTCCTGAGAACTGTGGTAGTTTTGGCTTTGTCTTCCTCACACTTTTTTGGAATTAACATTTTGCTGGTTTTGAAAGAACAACTTTGGGGTGCCGAGTTTATGATAACATGGCATGTTGGCACACAGCTTCTCTATGTGCAGTGTGCTTTTAGCAATAGTGTGAAACCTGGGACTGTCTCCCTTTAGTGTGTGAAAGTCATTACCAGGTTCTACTGCCTGCTGTAACACAGGCCTCTGAAATGGCTGCTGTGGGTCAGAACCTTCTCTTTCAGAATAAAATTTGGAGCTATTTTTCTTTTCCACATTTTTATCTGATGATTTTATTTCTAATAAAATATTTTTTCTTTTTGAAACTATTTTCTTTTTCTTTTTGATTATGTGTATGCCTGAATTTTTGTGTGTGGTTTGTGCCCATGCGTGCAGTACTTGAAGAGGCCTTTAGATCTCCTGGATCTGGAGTTACAGGCAAATAGATGCTTGGAGTAGGTGCAGTGAACTAAACACGGGTTCTTTGGAAGGACAGTGTTAACTGTTAACCAATGGATCATCTTACAGCCTCAAAACATTTCTAAGAATTAAAAAAATCATAATTATTCTCATTGACTTAGAGAAAATATGTTTTTGTTTCAATGTGTTCAGAATACTTTAACTGGTAGATCAGATTTGTGTATATTCCTACCTGAAGAAATCTATAACAATGGTGTTAGTGTCCATTGTTTCACAAACCAGCTTTCAAACTACCTGAGCCATAACAAAGCATAGCTGTCCATAAATATCTAACACGTTGCTCCTCTATTGGAAAATTACTATTTCACTGGCCTGTTGTTCGCAGGAAGCGATGAGCAGGAGCCGTTGCTGGATGTGCATGCAGTAACAGAAGGTTTGCTGTGTCTCTAATGGTGTTTTAAGCCTTCAGCCAGAATACACACACGACAAAATGTCTTGGCTGTCTGTTGGCTTTTCCTTCACCAGAGAAGTCAGAAAATGAGTCTCAATGGCTTGACTGACCTATCATAACGGCTGCACGCTTTTCAACATTCTGGATAGTCCATGCAATATTTACTTTCAGAAAATGATGTCCTTCTGGTCTCTGTCCTTGCAGCTGTTTCCTGGCTGCTTTTTCTGCTCCAGGTGACTCCTCCTGGCATGACGCCTGCTGCCAACCTTGCCAAACTGCACTCTTAACAGCTTCTACTTTGTGATCCACGTTTTCTAGCTCTGTACATTGACCTGCACTGCCCTTACATTTATCCTCCACAGCTTGGGGTGATGGAACCTAATCTTTGGGGTTCATGCTAGGATATTATTATTCATTCAATAATTTGCTTTTTTTAGTCATAATCACTTTGTATCCTCATATCCTCAGTACTCTTGGAGATCCTGGGTAAGTGTGCGCGCACACACACACACACACACATACACAAACACATTAATTATAATCTGCTATGGAAGGTGGGTCTAAAAGAAGCAGGTGCATTAATATGTGATGATTGCCATGTTAAAGGAACTATATGTATGGTGCTTTGGATTTTCATAAGAGGAATACTTAAAACCAGTTTATTAGTGTCTTAGTTACTGTTCTATTGCAATGAAGAGACAC
>LOEQ01005720.1:9649-37741 GCA_001685075.1 Bramus lutescens
CTCTATCTAGCATTTTTCTCTTCTCAATACCTTCTCTCCTTCTATCTTCCCCTTAATTTCCATTCTCCTGCCATTCCACAGTTCTCCCTCTCTTTTATACATGCCTTCCTTTTTCTTGATGGAAGGACTGTGCACCAGCTCCAGTCTACTTTACATTGTCACACCTAAATCAGGCATGATGGTGAGTGCCTGTAATCCCAGCACTTGAGAAGCAGAGACAGGGGAATCATGAGCCTGGGTTCACAGTGGAAAATGTCTAAGCTTATAAAGTAGTACAGATGAAAAGAACATGTTTAGCACTGTGTTGAATCTACAGAAGAAAGAAGAAAGAAAGGAAGGATTAAGAAACAAGTGGGAAGAAGATTTAAAAAAGAGGGAGAGAGGGAGAGAGGGAGAGTGGTCAGGAGAGTAGCAATATATTGTCAGCTCTCTGTCTCTCTTCACTTCCCTGTTTTTGTTTTATTTTCTCCCCACTTATCACAATCTCTCATTTTCTCTATTTTGCTTATTTTTTATCTTGTTTGCTGTCACCCTAAAATCCACATCAGTGACTCACAAATGCCTGTAACTTTAGCTCTGAGAGAGATACACACACGCGTGCATGCTCGCGCATGCACACAAATCAGGGTAGGGGAGAGTCATGCACATAATTTTCAAAATTTTGTTAAAAAAACACCAAAGTCTTATTTTTCTTGCAGAATTTTTCCTTCAGCATAAAATCGGAAATTCCCAGACTCTCATTTCATTTTTCAGCTTTACAAATATGTACTTTTCCCTCTGCTGGGAGTTCTCTGAAAGAGGTATTGTCCATGGCTTTTTTTTATAGAAGCCACAAATGTCAATAGGCTTGGGGTTGCATGCCTTTAATCCCAGGACTCTGGAGGCAGAGGAAGGTGAATCTCTGTGAATTTAAGGCCAACCTGGTCAACAGCATAAGTTCTGTGCCAGCCAGAGGCCCTGTCAAAAAAAAAAGTTATAAAAGATCCATAAAGTAGTTTTTTCATCCAAACTGTCCTATATATTTTAAGCTTGTTCCTGTTCCTTAAGATGGGAATGCTATGAAAAAAGACCAAAAATGCTACTTAGCAAATGTTTAAATGAGGAATAGCTAAGATAATTTTCTTTTTTAATGATTTAGATATTTTCTTTCTTTCTTGTACTGTAGCAAATTCTATCTAAATGCTCCAAGGAATGCAGTCCTGGTCAAATGAAGAAAGCCACAGGAAGCCAACACATGTGTTGCTATGACTGTGTGAGCTGCCCAGAGAATCACTATAGCAACCAGACAGGTAACCACAGCCACCTCCCACTGACAGTGATGCCTCTGAATTGGTTCTCTTGGGCTGACTTTTCTGAATATCAACCCTAGCTTTATCTTTTGTTTTACATTTCTTTCTTTTCCATTCTGGGTATCAAACATTGGGCTTTGTATATTCTAGACCCATGCTCCACCACTGAACTACCCCCACAACTTCTCTCTAAGGCTCACACTCCACTAACTGAGCTACACCCCCAAACTCTCTCTAGGCCTATGCTCTATGACTGAGCTACACCTCCAGCCCCTATTTTTATTTATTTTATTTCTATTCTTATCCTTGAGACAGAGAGATTCGAAAGTAGTCTTACACAGTTCAGTTAGCTTGGACAGGATTATGAGAATCATGGGTGTAGAGGGAGGAAATGGCTTGATCTATGTCTAATCTCTAAGCCACATTCTTAGCAAGGTCTCTAAACTGCCACCAATAATAACAAGTTCATGAGAGACTCACATCTCTCTGGAGTATATAGATTTCCTGAAGAAGCATAGCCCAGTTGGCCTCTTGACTTCTCTATCATACTTTCCCATCTTCCTCTTTGTTTCCATTTACCTTCCTCTCCCACATTCTTTGGGTTCTGTGTAGGTTTTATTTGAATAAGGAACCAATTTGACCTCTCCTGTGCTTTTTTTTTAATACAGTGGTGTAGACAACCACCTAGCTTAAATGTTTGTGATGTAATCTTTCTCCTTTCCCTGCTAGATATGGATCATTGCCTTTTATGCAACAATGAAACCCACTGGGCCCCAGTAAGGAGCACTGTGTGTTTCGAGAAGGAAGTGGAGTATCTGGACTGGAATGACTCCTTGGCTCTCCTCCTCATTGCCCTCTCCCTACTAGGAATCGCTTTTGTTCTGGCCATTGGCATAATATTTACAAGAAACCTGAACACACCAGTTGTGAAATCATCTGGGGGATTAGTGGTCTGCTACGTGATGCTCATCTGCCATGCCCTGAACTTTGCCAGCACAGGCTTTTTTATTGGAGAACCCCAAGATTTTGCATGTAAGACCAGGCAGATACTGTTTGGTGTGAGTTTTACTCTCTGTGTCTCCTGCATTTTGATGAAGTCCCTGAAAATTTTGCTAGCATTCAGCTTTGATCCCAAGCTGAAGACCTTCCTGAAGTGCCTTTATAGGCCAGTCCCCATTGTCCTCACCTGCACAGGCATTCAAGTGGTCATTTGCACTCTCTGGCTGGTCTTGGCAGCACCTGTTGTAGAGGAGAACATCTCCTTGCCTAGAGTCATTATCCTGGAATGTGAGGAGGGCTCTGTCCTGGCCTTTGGCACCATGCTGGGCTACATTGCAGTCCTGGCCTTCCTTTGCTTCATATTTGCATTCAAAGGGAGGAAACTTCCTGAGAATTACAATGAAGCTAAGTTCCTGTCTTTTGGCATGCTGATTTACTTCATAGCTTGGATCATATTCATCCCTGTCTATGCTACCACATTTGGCAAGTATTTGCCTGCTGTGGAGATTATAGTTATTCTGATATCCAATTATGGGATTCTCTGCTGTACGTTCTTCCCCAAATGCTACGTTATTCTTTACAAGCAAAAGACTAACACCAAATCAGCCTTCCTCCAGATGGTTTACAATTATTCATCTCACAGTGCCAACAACCTTGCCTTGAGTCATGTATCCCTGGACACCACTAACCATGATACTGCAGTAACTAATCTAAGACATAATGACAAAGCTGCAGCCTGTCTCAACAGCAACCATTGCCTGGCACAAGTGTTTGTCATAGGCAGAGAAAATGCTATGAATGTGTCTAAAACTTTGCATCAGAAAAGAAGTTCAAGTATATGAATTAGAATACTTAGGACATGCCATGATCCCCAAGGAGAAGTTTCTCATCTTTGCTGTAAGTTGTGTGTTAACTTTCCCAGCAAATATATCTTGTATAGTTTTGCTACCATTTGCTTGAATATTCTCTCTGTTTACCTACCTATAACATAATAAATAATAAATAAATAAAGCTGTTGGTATTAATCTCCCTTTGTTTTCTATCACTCCCTTCAGCCTTTATCTTGACCAGCCTTCCTCTTAGGCAATTTGAAGTCAATGGATAAGACAATAGCCTTTTTCCATTCCCTTTTTCAAGCATTGTGATACTTCTAGTCTACTGAAGTTGAACAAGCCTTTGGGTAGTGAGTACATATCCAGTAATACACTAAATATAGAGGCACAAGAAGTTACAATGGATCATTTCTAGTCTCCAGGAGCTCAAATTCCCTGGAAAGACAGATATTTCCAATCACTATAAAGATTCTTCATTTGTATTGTTTACAGAGAACTGTGACAGTATAGAGTATTTACGGACACCCACCTAGATGAAGGCAGGGTTTAGAAGGCTAAGTAAGGGATATGGTATTATATAATATCCTAAATATAAATGGATGTCAGTTAGGTAATCAAGAATGCACAGACTACATCCATTCCATCACTGCACAGGAATCCTCTCCAGCATGTGGAGTCAGGTCAGAAATAAGTGAATGCCATAGTCTGGGACTCCTTGCTAAGGAGTTGAGTCTTTATCCTGCTTGATGGCTCTCACAGTGTCTGGCTGGGTGACAATCGGCTCAAAATTCTTTATTAGAAAGGCAATTGTCATACAAGATGGCAACTAATCTTGTTAAGAGGAGCCAGTATCTGTAACAAAGGAGGCTACATATGTGTTCTCAAGCTGGAAAGGAAGTAGCAATTTATTTCAAACTACTGATGAAAGATGAGATATAAGGTTCTATCTAGTTATAAGGTTCTATAAGGTCGGACGGTGATGTGGGATACAAGAGGAAGAGGGGAAGGGAAATGTTGAGCCTGAAATGGTGGAACCCATCTAAAGATGTATCAAACATTCTCACAGAGTCTTTGAGCTTGGTGGACCTCAATCAAAACTGATAGCAAGAACTCAGATGCCAGAATCATATTACTTCTTCTTTAAAGAGTTTATCAAACAGGGCTGGAGTGTTGGCTCTGACATTAAGAGCTTGTTGCTTTTTCAAAGTACCTGGGTTTGATTTCCAGCACCCACATGGTGGCTCGGAACCAACTCTAACTATAGCTCCAGAGGATCTGATACCCTCTTCTGGCCTCTGAGGACACTAGGCATGGCACACATACCTACATACAGGCAAAACACCCATACACATAAAAAAAGGCTTAAAATAAATAAATCAAAAAAATGCACACCCACATGAACAGGTATGAGACCTTGTATCAAACAAAACAAAAACAGGGCTGGAGAGATGGCTTAGTAGTTAAGAGCTTGTTGCTCTTACAAAGGACCAGAGTTCAGTGCCCAGCAACCACAGTAGGCAGCTTACAACCACCTACAATTCCTGCTCCACAGGATCCAATCTATTCTGCCCCCACAGAGGCAATAAAACACACATATACATACATAAAATAAGTCTTACACACACAATATTGTCCCTGGTCTGATTTTCTTTTTAGCTGCCATTGTCTTTTTCCCTCTCTTTACAATCAAAGGGGTAATGTCATTGTTGTCATGTTGGTGACTTATTGGTGACATATTAGTTGAACTGCCAGCTAGTTAGACCACTTTGTTGAAATAATTCACAGAAAAGTTGCAGTAATACTTTATCTCTTAAATTTAATTTATACTTCTGTGTCTGTTAGAATGCTTCTTCCTAGTTCCTCCGGTAGCTTTAAGACTCCACAGTCTGACGTGAGCCCTTTTCTGTCCGCTGTGCTGTCCTGGGCAGTGTTGATCTCCTTTGTGGGTGTGTCTTTCCTAATGTGACTGCTGTATCTGAGCAGTTCTGCCTTTAAGCAGCTTGTGCACCCTCAACACGCTCTCTCCCATAATATTATCATCTCCAAGTCTGTACTTTGACCTAGATAACTCTCCAAACCACATCCCTGCACAGTATCAGTCCGTAGCTAACCTACCCACTCGTCTCTCTAGACTTAAAGTCAGTATAGCCACAGTGAAATTCATGTCCGACTTCCCTTTATTCCCCCTTCTGAGTTTCCTTTTCTCACCATGCTTCACCACTGCTGAACTAATGGGAAACCTGGGTTTCATTCTTTGACCACATAGACCATTTAACCCTCTTACACCTCGTCTTGTAGTTTTTATTTTCTTATTCCGTTATTTTTTTTTTAGAACTTTGTTATTGCTTGTCAGGCCTTGTGTTGCAAGCCTTTAACTCCAGCACTTAGTAGGGACGCAGGAGGATATATGTGAATTTGAGGCTAGATGGGTCTATATAGTAAATTACAGGCCAGCTAGGGCTGTACAGTGTGACCCAGTCTCAACTACACACACACCACTAACCTGCTGTACAACCTGTCCCTACTGTCATCACTTCCTTAATCATGTCCTTCATCATATCTTTCATAAACTGTTGCAAAAGCTACTGATTTGACTCTGATCTCAAACATTTTACTGTCAACAAAGAGGCTCTCTTTTCCTGTACTTGTGTTTATTTGCACTAGTTCCATTTCCACAGGAAGGGGGGTGCAATATTCCAAAGCTTGTAAAAAGTCAAAGGACTTCTCCAGATCTCTAGGTTCTCTGAGGTCAGTACCAGCTTAGGCTCCGTTCTTGCAGGTGCAGTAACCTGGGAAAGGCAAAGTGTTGGAGATAGCCCCACATTGTGCTGATTCGTGCCTCAGAGGCTGGGCTCCTCTCTGAATTGTGTCTTCTTTACCTGTGACTATCTGAGGAACAGCTGAATCCACGAGACATAATGAAACCGTTTCCTCTTCTAATAAAACTGATATCTGCCTTTGTCATAGCATTTAGTACACATCATTGCACTCCCTTGGTTTGTCTTATTCAACTAATGGCTTCTAAGCACCTATACAATACCAAGCATAATCTAAAGATAAGAAATATAAAAAGCACTATATGACTGGCAAGATCTATGTTCTCAGGAAGTTTATATTTCAGCATTTCCGTTATTTCATAGTGAGGAAAAGTTCTAGTCTCTGTGTGTGTCCCTTCACTGCCATGACCAGCATCACTAACTCTAAGACCCCAGAGTGACCTCTTATAATGTCATGTCTGCTGCTGGCAGACCCTGCTCAGGATTCCCTCCTAATACATAGAATTCATCATCATAGATGAATCCTTTTCAAGTTCCAGTGGTAGTACTTTCATTAAATATTAAATATTCATGAATATTTAATAACCTCTGATTGCAATCACAATTAAACTTCACCTACTTGCTAAACAATAGACATTTTTAGAAAGAATAGGTGGTGGTGGGGAGGTTTATTGCTCAGCATGAATATATTCATATACAATGTGGCAGTCCTGGGCTGGAGAGAGAGCTCAGTGATTAAGAGCACTGACTGCTCTTCCAAAGGCCTGGGGTGCAATTCCTAGCACCTATGTGGTGGCTCAAAATGGTCTCAAGCTCTGGTTCTAGAGGGTCTGACACCACGTCTGGTCTCCTCAGATACCAGGCATGCAAATAGTGCACAAACATACATGCAGGCAAAGTGACCTATAGACATATTAAATAAGATTTTCTTAGCAACCAACGTAGTGATGCCATCTTAAAATAGTGTTAAAGAGATAAAGTATTCTGATACACATAAAAATGTTAAGAAATGACTATCCTGCTGGTGGTTTGACTGGCTCATAACTCTGTTGACATGAAAATAGTTTCTCCTGTTGATAGGGGACCAAAACAGCAGGACTCCTTCCAGATTTCCTGGGTTGGTCACACAAAATAAAAAGTCCCAGCTGTGGGTCACCAACAGAATAGACAAAAGAAACATTGTTCCTTATAAGGTGTGAGGTTTACTCCAGTTACAGTTACTTTATTCCAGTGGAGAAGGAAACCAAGCTCCAAATTATTTGAAGCTGAAACTATTCCCATGTCACCATGTGAAGCAGGCAAGTAAGACAGGGCTACTTTGTTGTAAAATTTTCTTTTAGCTGTGTTGAAGTTCTTAGATTCAAGTGGATGTAAGATGAATAAGGTTTTTAATCTCCTTTTGAAATAAAGGTTTATTTTCTTTTAATTATAAAGGTAATACCAAAGTATGTTTTTAAATACAAAAATAAGAGCTAAACACACACACACACACACACACACACACACAAGAAAGTGCCCACATCTCCAACCAGTTTTTTGCAGATCACCCCATAAAGTCCAAATCATTACTCAAACAGATATTTTGTCATTAGTCAAAGCCAACTGATTTAGAATTCGGTGCACTTAGAATCTAGAGTCAGAATAACTCACATAATTGACCTCTTATCCTGTTCACAGGGACATACACAGGAAAATATTTTATTACAAACATAGGGTGGGGCATAATCCACATTGCATACACAGTTTTTATTGTTAGGAAACCAAAAGTCAGTCAGCTTAGGTTTTATAAATCTCTCAAGAGCAAAGTCCAGTGTAATTATCACTAGCGTGTCTTACATTTTGTACAAGCTGTCCCCAGATTAGAACTCAATAAATGCTGAATGAGCCAACCAGATTCTCATATACAGTCTTAAAATTTTGATCTGCCCAGTAACTCAATGACATCTTCTCATACTTATCTTCTCATACTACAGTATCCTCATACAGTATTCCAAAAGGCTAGAGCATAAAGCAGTTGCTTGCACACTGCTCAAACCACCCATAAAAATAAAACAGAGACTAAAGATGTAAAGAAGTTTTAAAACAAGATTCATGACATCACAGACTGCATCACCTTTACAATTCTCCCCACTCCCTTTTATGAAAAGAAAACTTATTTCAGTTTACATTTCCAGGTGGTAGTTCGTTAACAAGTGAGTTGTGGGGCAGGCATCTTAAAGCAGGCCCTGAAGCAGAAACTGATGTGGAATTCCCCTCTCTGTGCTGTGAATACCATTGGCTAATAAGGAAGATGATTTGTCCTATTGCAGTGCAGGAGAGAGTAGGCAGAGTCAAGCAGAAGCCATGTTGCCACTACAGGAGACAGACACCAGACTCTGGACAGCCTCTTACCAGTAGGCCACAACCATGTGGTGATACACAGATTACTAGAGATAGGTTAATTTAAGATATAAGAGCTAGATAGAAATATGCATAAGCTAATGGGCCAGGCAGTGTTTTAATTGAAACAGTTTCTGTGTGGTTATTTCAGGTCTGGGTGGCCGGGAAATGAACAAGTAGTCTCCACCAACAAAATAATGCCCAGCATTAGACAATGTACATCCACATAAAGCCTTAAAAAAAAGAGGGCTTCTAAACCCACAAAACAGGAGTCAAGCACAGTTTCTTGGTAGCCACATGTTTTTTCAGATAGGCTCTGTTTGCTATCTGTGAACAGAGGCTGGCTCCTCTAAGAGATAGCAGCAAAAGCAGCACAACTCCTTTAAGAAGGCTTCCTGATTCATGTTAGTTGCATGAGCAGCTCTAGCTTTTTCAGGATGCCAAGCACTTAATAGGATCTGTGAGTAGCATGCTACAAATTGCATTATGTTGACACAGACCCACTGTGACCCTGGAGCTGGGACAGTGTACACAGCTCTCAGAAGCAGCAAACATGACTCCACTATGTTGGACTGGGTGGAGCTAACCTTGAAGTTAGTCCTAACCATGCCCCCTTAGCATTTAAGAAAAAGAAAAAGAAAAAAAGCATTCTTGGACAGAAAAAGATTGCAGATACACAATAAAGACAAATTCAGATAAAAAAAAAAACCTCTAAATGGGTCACAGTGTTAAATAAATATAAGTAGGCTTGAGAGAAAGAAGAAAAAATATARACATCTATAAAAAGAAGTAAATGTTTTTTTAAAAAAATAAAAATCTTTGAAGAGACAGAGTACAGACAGTCACAGGTTAAAGGAGNACATCTATAAAAAGAAGTAAATGTTTTTTTAAAAAAATAAAAATCTTTGAAGAGACAGAGTACAGACAGTCACAGGTTAAAGGAGTAAAGATAATAAAATAAATATTAAACTTGTAGAAAAAGTAATAGAGCAAGAAAGTAAGAGATGCAAAGATGGAATATACGCAGAGAGTCTTAATCATGTATAGTATTGTGTTCCATTGAATGTTTGACTGTGAATGAACTGAGTACACAGAGACATTTCATTGTACAGGGTGCTAAGCTAAGCCAACATATATATTTTAAAGGAATCTTGACTTTAATATTTGGTTCTAAGGATATGTTTCTTTGGATAAAAGGTTCTGCTTTTGTTTCCACAGAGGATTCCTTCCAGACTAATACGGTTTGATGGAACAAGAACCTCCTCCCCCAGAGGTCTCCGTGAACTTTAGAAATACTTCACCCAATAAACAGCAAGAAGTAGTTTGGAGAAAACTACGCCCAAATTCCCAAAATTACTGCTTATAAATGTTTGTTTATATTTAAAGCAGGATATGATATAGAGGTGAATACTTTACATTGGTATGGATCTTGATTTATTGATAAAATTTTAAGACAAATCTTATTATATGTATATTTCTGCTCTTGATTAAGGTATTGTATTTGTGCAGCTCATTTAAAAATGTAATGTATAATTAAGAAATAGAGGTTAATAGATAGTCATCTATAACAGTCAAATTGTAGTTGTGTTAGGTTAGTTAGGCTTTTTAGATGTATAGAGATACGTTTCAGATGACTAGTTATTCTTCAAACCTTTCAAAGACTAACAGAATATGGTATTTAAAATGTTTTAAGAACTTAAGACTTTTCATGATAATGAGACTAATCTGCTTCTAGAAGCACCAATTACATCAAGAGGATGACAGACATCAAAGAAGCTCCTTATGAAGTTTGTTAGCCCTTTGGGCAAGAAACTGCTCCTGCCTGGACTGCTTGATGGCATGCTGTACAGGTTGGGCATGCAGAACCCACAGAAAAATGGCTGCTGATATTGCCTAAAGAAGGTAAGACAGTCCATTAGGTTTCCTACTTCATGAAAGAGTCTGCAAGACATTCTGCAGGACACAGAAGAAAGCGACTGACAAACTGCCAAATAGGTGGAACTGACTTTGAAACTTCCTGATTCATGGAAAAATCTGCCAGATTCTATGGGCCTACAGGCTGAAGATAGATGCTCCAATGTTACAAAAGAACTTTGGGTAACTGTTCAGGCAGTGAGATGTCTCTGTCAATTCTAGAGTTTTGGAAGTTCCTTACAATGCACTTCCTGTTTAACTTAAGTAATATTATATCCTTCTGGAGTCTTTGATGGAGTTAAAAAAGATAGTTTTATAATTATAAAAGATAGATTAAATATAAACTTTAGATTAACAAAGATAGGATAAATGATAGAGTATTTTCCTTAATTTGCCAAACATAAATGGACTAACTATTGTAACTATAATTCTTGCTTGATAACTGTTAGATTATATGTAATCTTGCTATGTCAAAGTTAAAACCTTCCTTTTTATTTTGACAGGAAAGGGGAGGTGATGTGGGATTCCCCTCTGTATGTTGTGAATACCATTGGTTAANTGTCTCTGTCAATTCTAGAGTTTTGGAAGTTCCTTACAATGCACTTCCTGTTTAACTTAAGTAATATTATATCCTTCTGGAGTCTTTGATGGAGTTAAAAAAGATAGTTTTATAATTATAAAAGATAGATTAAATATAAACTTTAGATTAACAAAGATAGGATAAATGATAGAGTATTTTCCTTAATTTGCCAAACATAAATGGACTAACTATTGTAACTATAATTCTTGCTTGATAACTGTTAGATTATATGTAATCTTGCTATGTCAAAGTTAAAACCTTCCTTTTTATTTTGACAGGAAAGGGGAGGTGATGTGGGATTCCCCTCTGTATGTTGTGAATACCATTGGTTAATAAAGAAGCTGCTTTGAGCCTATTGCAATGCAGAATAGGGCAAGGAGGAATTCCAAGTGGATAGAGGAGGAGAGAGTAGGCAGAGTTAAAGAGAAGCCATGTTGCCACTCCAGGAGACAGATGCTGGACTCTGGACAGAACCTTGCCAGTAGGCCACAACCATGTGGCAATACACAGATTAACAGAGATGGATTAATTTAAGATATAAGAGTTAGTTAGAAATGTGCATGAGGTAATAGGCCAGTGTTTTAATTGATCCAGTTTCTGTGTGGTTATTTCAGGTCTGAGTGTCTGGGAAATGAACAAGCAGCTTCTGCCTAGAAGAAGCTGTAGCTACTGGATTGCCCACTGGCTGGTGCTCAGCTGATTTTCTCTTATTACAGCTCAGATCCTCCTGCCCATTATGGTATCACCCACAATGGGCTGAGTCCCCTTCACACACACACACAAAGAGAGAGAGAGAGAGAGAGAGAGAGAGAGAGAGAGANNNAGAGAGAGAGAGAGAGAGAGAGAGAGAGAGAGAGAGAGAGAGAGCAATCAATCATTAATCAAGAGAGTGTATCATAGATACATCCACAGACCAACCTTTTCTGGGCAGTCCCTCAGTTGAGATTCTCTAGACTCTAGGTTGTGAGAAGTTGACAATAGTAACTAATAGCACAGGAAGGTCCCAGTTAGCTATACTGCAGCAGTGATCATGATGATAGTGGTATTCAGACATGGCAAAAGGATATATAGGAAATTCTGTTCACATGTGTGTAGCTGTATTGGTGGTTACCTTTGTCTTCTGGTGGCATAGAGAGTACCTTCCAGTACACTAGTCAGGAGGGAGTGGAGATTCTAGTTAGACACCAGCTCAACTTCTCCATGTTCAATGTGACATATAAGTTTGTCTTCAGCAATAGAGCTTTACTTTGCAGTTGCTTTGTGGAAAACAACCAAAAGCCCAAGTTATTTGTGGATTCTCATGGGGACCCTTTGGCTAACTACTCAATTAAATGTAACCCATTTCTGACACTGGAAAATTTGTTTGTTGGCTAAAGATGCCTGGTTGGGGTATTCACACATACTATTTGGTGACTCTGTTTAGATACTACTCATAAATGTGTGTGTGTGTGTGTGTGTGTGTATGTGTGTGTATTGACACAGTGTCTCAGCTGTCTTGGGAACAGCTCTGTAGATGAAGCTGGCCTCAAACTCATAAAGATCCACCTGCCTCTACCTCCTAAGTGCTGGGATTAAAAGTATGCACCACCACTGCCTGATCATATATGTACATTTTTAAAGATGTTTCTACAGTGGTAGGTTTCAGTATAACCCTTCAAATGACCCTCAGTGTTAGTTGTCCTTCACTATTTCTTTCCTTTTCTCCCATCATCTCTCCCCCTCTGTCTAATCCTGTTCCGGACTGTCACTGTCTATCCATAATTATCCATTTTATTTCTCCATTCTTGAGACAGTCTCTCATCTCACCTAGTCCTTTATGCTATACCTAACCTCTGTGGTTACATACACTGTAGCATGTTGATTGAAGGCTTTAAAACTAACATTCACATGTGAGAAAATACATATACTTGTCTCTTAGGGGCTGAGTTACTTCACTCAGGTAAATTTTTTTTAGCTCCATCATTGACACATGTACTTCATGATTTTGATTTTTTTAACAGCTGAGTAATATTTCTTTGCACAAATGTACATTTTCATTATTCATTCATTTATTGATGAACACTGGGAATGCTTCCAATTTCTGGTTATTAGGATAAAGCAGCAATAAACATGAATGAGCAAGGATCTCTATAGTAGGGTGTAGAATCCTTTTGGTATATATCCAAGAGTGAAACAGTTGGATCATGAGGTGGATTATTCCCAGCTTCCTGAAGAACCAGCATGCTATAGGAGGTCCTTCTGTCTTTATGTTGCTTTCATTGGTTAATAAAGAAACTGCTTTGGGCCCTTGATAGGGCAGAACTTAGGTAGGTGGGGAAAATTAAACAGAATGCTCAGAGGAAGAAAGTAGAGTCAGAGAGAGCAGCCATGGAGCCACCAGAGACAGACATGCCAAATCTTTCCTGGTAGGCCACAAATTAGTGGTGATATACAGATTAATAAAAATGGGTTAAATCAAGATGTGAAAGTTAGCCAATAAGAGACTAGAGATAATGGGTCAGGCAGTGTTTTGATTAATACAGTTTCTGTGTGGTTATTGTGGGTATAAGCTAGCCGGGTGGCCGGGACAAACAAATGGGCCCTCTCCTTGCAACACCAGCACACTGATTTTCATGGTTACTGCACAAATTTGCACTCCCACCAGCAACAGGTAATGTTCTCCCACCTGGAATTTGCAGGGTCTGAGGCTAAAGAACCAGATATAACTCATTTGGGTTTTGTATGATTCACTACAGTTTCCAATTTAGAACATGAAGGACCTGGATGAAATCATGTTAAGTGTTCTTCTGAGTCTAAAGCTCCAGATCCATCAAAAGCACTTCAGAGCAGAGGTACTACGGTACCTGTTTTGGTGTCCTGTATCTGATTTTACACCAGAGCACATCCATCCTTTTATAGAATAGTTAGTTTTGCTCATGGTTCTCCTCCTCTGTATCCCCAGTGAAATGCAGTGTCCAGCACATGATCATAGTTTTACCTTTAATGGGAAAGCACTATGTTGGCTAAATTTACAAGTGTGTTTGACCCTTAGAAAAAAATACATACAGTAGTGTTCATCTGATCTCACAGAGAATGCAATAATCCCAGAGAACAATCCCCAACCCCAATCATTCCATTCAAAGTGAACTTAAAGACATGACCATTTTTGCTTTCTGCTTGTGGAGAACATAGATGAAAAGCTTCCCCTACTTAAGTCATTAGCTAAAAGAAACCTAAGTTTTAGAACTCAACTCGTGCCCCTGTGAATGCTAGGACTTTCTTTTCTTTCAAGCAACCTTCCAAAATCAAACACACACACACACACACACACACACACACATACACACACTTACACACACAAACATACATGCTCACACATACTTAAACACACACACAACCTCACTCACACATTCATATACACTTAAACATACATAAAACATACACACTCACACAGACATACAAACTCACACACACAAAAAACACTTAAACACACACTCAAACAAACACACATGCTCACACGCTCACTCACATTTGCACATACACCACTTGTCATTTACCACTCAAGGATGTTGAGAAAGTAAGGAGACTGTTCTGAGACAGTGAAACACTCTTTTCTTGTTTTCCTATAAAAATACAATGAGCTGTGCTTGGAGGTATTATGAATATGCCAGTGTCTGAGTCACCCAGAGTGGGTTCCTGTGAGGTCCCAATTCTGTGTTTACAATAAAGAGCTGGATAGAGGAGAGAGGGGAAAGTCTGTCCTCTTCTCAGCACGTCTGGGTAAGTTGAATTGCTATAGATTAACAATTTATGTAAGATATACACCAAAACGTCACACAGACTCTTCTATTTCCTCATGGCTAAATTGTTCTATAAAATTAGATATAAAGAACTTAGGTGAGAAACGTGATGGAGAAGGTTTGGTCACAGGCCTGCTTTTTCCTCACAGTCAGTTTGCTAGATATATCAGAAGGAACAATGTGTCAATGGCAGTTTTTTTGCCAGGAAAACACCCGCATTCCGTTTCCTTGGCATTATATTTAAGTAGCTCCTTCAACATCTCGAAGAAACCCCTTTTGATTTTCCTACCCAATTTCAACAACACTATTATTAGCTTAAAAAAAAGAAAGAAAGAAAAAAGAAAGGAAGGAAAGGAAAGGAGAGAGAGACTGACAATGGCTATCTCATGGCTCCACTATTAAAGGAGCTTGCAGCCAAACCTGGTGACCTGAGTTGGATTCCCTGAGCCCCGCGTGGTGGAAAGACAGAGGTGGCTCCTTTAATTGCCCTCTGACATCCACATGTACGCATGCCTTGGAGTGTACAAAGACAGAGATAAATAAATGCAATTTTATAAAGTAAAAAGTAGGTATCTGGCCTATCATAAGAGGTGATTCTAAAGATAAAAACATAAAACACAGGGGTAGAGAGATGCTCAGTGGTTACGAGCTCTTGTTCTTCCAGAGGGTCCGGTTTCAGTCCCAGCATAGGCTCTCAATTACCCCTAACTCCAGTTCTAGAAAGTCTGGTGTCCTCTTCTGACCTCCATGGACATCAGATAAGCACATGGTGCACATACATGCATGAAAACAAAACATACATGTACATAAAATTAAAAATAAGCCTAAAAATTCAAAAGGTAATGCACCTTCAAGTACTTTGGAAGCTGTTCGTCACTCCTCAAAATATTATTACTGTCACCACCACTACCTTTGTTTCCACAACAGTCGTGGCGTCTCTCTGAGGAGGAAGTTAAGGAACAGCAGTGTTGAGTGCCCCACTTAGGCTCACACGAGTTGAAACGTATTTACACACATTGACCACCTGCAAGAATACCAGTTCACACACAATGAAACTGAGCGAAATTTCTGAAATTTTACTAGAGCATTTGCCCATACATGCTCACCATACACTGTTTAAACTTGAAGAGAAAGGAGAGAGAGAGAGAGAGAGAGAGAGAGAGAGAGAGAGAATCATCTTACACACTGCCAAGTGAAAATGTTCAGTTCTCACGACTGAACCCGTTTCTCCAGTAAGGCAAAGCAAGGCATGATGAGGAGGAGAGAGTGCATTGCACCCACACATGAACAACAAGACAGGTGTGCTCGGCATGATCAATGTAAGCAGGGACATAGGAATACCAGGGTGGGACACACTGGAACAATTCCTCTTACTAAGCCCACTGGGAGGCAGGTTCTGATTTAGATTTGGACCTCCCAAACAACTTCTTCACTACACAGAGATACATTTACAAGATTTTCTTTACAATAGCCCTCAAGATAATAGAAAGCTTTTAAAATGAAAGAATTTAAATATCTGTAATTAAATGAATTATGGTACAATTTCTCAATGAAAGACTGTTTAAAAAAACTTTTTAAAGCTGAGACAATTTTACATGAATTCCCTGCCAAGCATTAAATAAAGAGTAAATTGCTGAGTAGAATTTCTTCCATAATTTGTAGATAGATGATAGATAAAAACACAATCTAATAATAACATTTTCCCTCTAAAATCTCACAGCTATGTAGATTTTCACTTGCTATGTTTTATTATTCTTTATATTTTATTACAATGAGTACATTTTGTTTTTTGAATAAAATGTGAATAAATTCCACTTTTTATCCTGCCCATAGACTTAGAGAAATTACAATGAAAATCAAAGAAATGCTTAAATAATAACAACAATAAAACAAACACTATGGAATATTCTAAAATAAGAATAATGATGAAAGCCGGGGATGTCCCAGGAACAAACAGTTGATCCTTCCAGACAAGGCAGCAGGGATGAGGGCATGTGATGCTGATGAGCCCATGAGCATCCATAAAACCTAAATAAATCCTTTTATATGATATATAAATACTTGCTTACATAGATCCCAGGATATTATCTGTTAATAAGTATAGGGTGACAAATAACAGTGCAATGACGAGAAAGTGGATTTTGATATAAAATTCAAGCTAGGCATGATGACTCAAGGCCTGAAATTTCTTTTCACTGTTTTTCAAATCCAAATTAAGTTTTGCGATTTTTAAAAACTAAATATAATTTTATAATTTCTCCCTCCACCTCTTTCCCACCACTCCTTCCATACTACCCCTTGATTCCTCTCGAATTCAAGAGCTCTTTTTCTTTATTATGGCAAAATATTTAAATTAATGCATAGATCTATAAATTCAAGCAGCTGAGTTTATTTACTGTTGGTTGTATGTGTATGATTTCAAGGCTGACCACTTGGTGTTGAGGAACCAATGAGTGAGCATCTCCCCAGGGAAGACCATTTCTCCTTCTCTAGGCCTTAGTTGCCTGTAGTTCTTCTCTAGAGTGGGGCCTCATGAGATGTCCCCTTCTTGTGTTATGATGTTCCTTATTGTTGTCACAGCTTAGATCTTATTTAGGCAGCTTTATCACTGAGATGTCATGGGTTACGCCTCCACGTCACTTCTTAGACACACATTTTGCAACAGATGGCCGGGTCCTCTGGTTCTGATGATCTTCCCTCCCCCTTCCTCTGAGGTGTTCCCCGAGCCTGGGGGTTGGGGGGATTTGCTATAGACAACCCCGTGGGACCCAGTCCTCCTTGACCAGCTGCTCTCTGCAGTTTGACCAGCTGCGGTTTTCTGTAACGGAGTCCATCAGCTGCAAAGAGAAGCTCCTGTGACAGGGTGAGAGGTACACTTCCCCGTGGGGCTAAGGAGGAATGCTTAGAACACCGTCAAGGAAGCTAGTTTAGCGAAGCGTCAATAATAAGGAAACGGGAAGGAGGATCCTGAGAGCCAGGTTAGCCTGAGCTACAAAGCAAAAGAAAGAAAGATATTTAAAATTCACACACCAAATGAACACTGTCAAATGTTTTACATAGGAATGTTAAAGGAAAGAAAAAATAAAATTTTAGCTACAAAAGAAGAAACTAATAAATTTGTTTATTTATTAGTTTGCTGTCTGCTGGGGAGATACCTCAGTCCATACCATATTTGTCCTACAAGGCTGAGGTCTTGACTTTCACCCCTAAAACCTACCTGAAAAAAGCCAAGCGTGGTGGCAAGCAACTTGTGATCCCAGTGCTGGGAAGGGAAGCAGAGTGACCCATGAGGCTCACTGCCTAAGCAGCCTGACCGACCTACCTTAAGTGGCGAGCTACGGACCAGTGAGGCACCCTATCTCAAAAACAGGGACAGTGGTACCACTGCAAGGACACTCGAAGTTGCTCTCTGCCCCTCACATGTACTTCACGCATACCTGAGCACCTACACGTACACACATAAATGAATATGTATCCCCCACATACTAAACAGAAATCGGAGTATGAGGGAGCATCATATTGTTCAAACATTTTCTCTCTGTTGAACTCTTCCCTTAAATCAAACCAGTTTTGCCTGAGTAGAACTGTTCTGTCCCCACCCCTTTAGGTGATTTTAGTGGGTGTCTGAAATGAAACTTGAGAGTTACTGAAAACTATGTGAATATAAAGATAGAATTCAACAAAACTCAAGTCTGTGCAGAACATACTTTAAGTCATTACAACGGGTAGATTTCAAAACAACTTAGCCTTCCACACTAGAGAGTAGATTATAAATAATCTCATTTTGTAATTAAGCTCAACACTAAGTAGTCACATAAAATAAGTGCAATACAGCTGCAGTGACACCCGTCTCTACCCTTAGCGGTGGGGCGCCGAGGCCGAGAAGTTTAAATGCAGGCCCGGACTACACGATGAGGTCGTGTTCTAAAAGGAAAGCATGGGAAGGTTATGCTGTAAAAGACCGTTCCAATTTCTGAAGCTGAGAAAAATCATGGGAAGACAAAACAACAAGAAAAACACACATGCCAGAAAAAGCACGTGATGTAGAGACTGTCCGTAATGTTCACAAGCTTGTCCTGTGAAGGATGGGGTAATGACCTTTAATTCATGATTTGATTCTGTGTACTTTAGCCTTGGGCAAAATAGGGAGGCAATCTCTTCTATTTCTCATTCCCAGGAAAATCCATACATCCTTCTTTGGGTCCTCCTTGTTACCTAGCTTCTCTGGGGCTGTGGACTGTAGCCTGGTTATCCTTTACTCTACAGTTAATATCCACTTATTTGGGAGTACCTACATCATTTGTCTTTCTGGGTCTAGGTTACCTCACTCACTATAGGATAGTTATTTTTCTAGTTCCATCCATTTGCCTGCAGTTTTCATGCAAATATTTGACCACTGAGTAGTACTCCATTGTATAAATGTACCACATTTCTTTATTCATTCTTTGGTTGAGGGACATCTAGGGTGTTTCCCAGTTCTGGCTGGGAAATAACAAATAACGCTGCTATGAACATAGCTGATTGCTATAACTAGGTCTTAAGGTAGATTGACTCCCAATTTTCTGATTGGGCAAACTGGGGGTTTGGGTAGGGCAGGTTGAGGGCAGGACAGAGGGGGGAGAGTAATGAAAAGGATGTCTTAATGGGGAGGGGCATTTAGGGGTTAGGAAGAAACCTGGTGCCAGGGAAACTACCCCTAGCTAAGACTCCTAGCAGTAGTGGAGAGGGTGCCTGAACTGGCCTTCTCCTGTAATCAGGTGGGTAACTACCCCAACTGTCATCAAGTGTGTGTGTGTGTGTGTGTGTGTGTGTGTGTTGGTCCTCACAAGGGAGCCCACAGAAACAGTTAACTTGGGCTCGTATGAGCTCACAGACTCTGGACCGATAGCTAGGGAGCCTGCTTGGGACCGATCTAGGACCTAGTCTACATGTGTGACAGCTGTGTAGCTTGGTCTGTTTGTGGGACTCCTAGCAATGGGATAAGGGCCTGTCCTTAATTGTGGAGCTGGCTTTTGGGAACCTATTCCTCATACTGGCTCTCCTTGCCCCGCCTTAAAACAAATGGAGGAACTTAATCCTACCTCATCTTGATAAATATGTTATGCTTTGGTGACACCCATGGGAGGCCTGTCCCATTTGGAACAGGAACAGAGGAGTGGATGGGGCCAGGGGCAGAGGGGAGGCAGGAGCAAGGAAGAGAGGTGGAAGGGAAAACTGTGGTCAGGATGTAAAATGGATGAAAAAAAAATAAGGAAAAAAACAGAGAGGCAAATTTGGCCTCACTTGTTCCTCTGATATGAGAGAAGTCTATGCTTAGAATTGCTGACTGACAAAAGAAGACAACAAAGAAAATGTATGTATATAAACTTCGGAATACTGTTGCCTGAAGGCGGGAAGAAGTCATCTTCTTCATTGCCCCAGAATTCCCTTAAGCGCCTCTTTGTAAAACAATATGAGATATTGCTGCCATCTAGTGGGCAATTATATTTTTACTTTTTTTATTATTGCAAACTGAGACCCTCAAGGAATACTTGTAAAATAATTTCATGACGAGTGCTAATATTCATGCTTCAGAATAATTCAATACTGATGAATAAAAGCATAGACATAAAATATTTATTTTATTAATTTACTCATATAAATAATTAGAAATGGTACCACAATTAAAAGCAAAGAATTTGTTTTTAGAGTTTTAGAGAAAAGAATATAATTTTAACCTATAGCAAGATAATAATCTCCCATCTTTTACTTTGTATTTTTAGGGTAAAATAGTTCCATAAGCTGCCTTTTCTTACAAATGTAAATGTAATGTGCGTGCATAGAATCTTCATTAAACATTTAATATCCGTTGTTAATTCATTCCAAACTTTTTAATATATCCCCCTTTGTGCAAATGACAACAAAGTTCCATTCAGAATTTTGGGAATTTTCGATAATTGTGTCAAGTCTTACTGGCAATCATGATGAAGAGAACCCATTGTAACTTAACTCCCAGCTTAACTCCACATGCTAACACAGAACCAAGTTCCAATGTTCATTGATATGGGAATCTTGTGCTATAAAATACAAGAGAAATTAAAATCTGTATGTAAAGTCTCATCCAATCTCTGCTGGAAATGTGCGCATCATCTAAATGTGACTTCCTAAGGCAAAGACTCAGTTGTACTGTGCGAACCATGGCCGTGGCTTCTGTGGCTTCTAGAAACTTGAATAACATCCTAGGAAAAGTTAACCCTGGTCTTTGCCTAGCAAACAATTAATGGGAAACAGGCTTATTTAATACCAGGCCGGAACACACTGAAGGGGCTTCACGGGTGAGTGGAGGAACCTGAGCACAGAAAGGGTTGGTCGTCTCCTGGCTACAAACTCACTCTTCCCGGATAACTCAGTGATGAAGACAGGAGACAGAAACACGAGCGACTTGAAAAATGGAGAAATTTGAAGATCATTGTTTTCACTGGATTCTTGATGAGCAAATTAACATGCCTTAGAATTTGCACTGGGCTGAAGGAGAAAAGAAAATAACATAGAATATCACAATCAGTAAGCAGTCAAATTTAAGATAACAATGAGTTGATCGCTTAGTATTTATAATTTTATGTTCACCTATATTTCAACTTCGCTTTTACTTTTACATTATTAAATTTGTTCTTTGAGAGTTTCTTACATTTATAGAATGCATTCTGATGACTCTTGCCTCCAACCTTCCTTATCTCCCTCTCAACCCTGTGAAGCTCTCTCTTCCCAACAAGTCCTTGTCCCACGTTCATGACATTTTCTTTATTTTGTATCCCACAGAGTTTAAGCAAGGCTATCTGCGTGACTGTGGATTTGAGGTTGCCCACTGGAGGTTGCTGGGCTCACCAGTGGATGCATAACTGAGGATGACGACCACCCCTGCCCCCATGATCTATCAATATCCAGCAGCTCAGCAAGGAGGAGTAGGGTCAAGAGCTCCTTGCAGAACTATACCTGGCTGTTGACAGGCCTTGTTGTAGGCAGATCACTGCAGCTGCGGCATCATGATTGCAAAGGCTGCATCATGCCCTAAACATTTCAGAGCGCTTCTCCCTATATTCCAGCACTTGCGTTCTTACTGGTCCTCATCCACAGTGTTCTCTGAGTCTTAGAGGAGATAGAATAAATATCTTATAAAGAGCTGTGCAATCATTTATTACTTATTCTCAGCACCCTGAGCAGCCATGCATAAGATGAGAGACTTGATAGGAATGAGGGGCTTCTCTGACTGAGAAGCAGCCTTCACCTCTGGATACAAATGTAAATAATTTGAAGGCAGTTTGGTGTCATGTTAGTTTAGCTAAACAATGGTAGTAAGTCCCCCACCCCCAGTGTCTGTCATCTCTCTAGCCACGTGTTTTTGATTCAGTTTATAATACCAAGAGTACCAATACTGTGGGACTCAGATAAATCAGAAGGGGTTGGTCATCCCCTTAATAGCTCGGCCACTACTGCACCATTGGACACATATTACCTACTAGGTTATTATCATGCTTTGTAGAGTTCACAGCTGGGTGAGCGTCTTGATGCCTTTTTGCTCCTAACGGCCCTTAGAGCATCTTTCAATACTACTATGGAAGCTAGTCAGCAAAAAGGAAGATTCCAGCCCTTCTTCAGCCTGAATTCTCTGTATCTTAAATCCAAGGTACTTTGTTCTGGTAGCCAATAAGGAGGAATGGCAGGACCTATTTGGTTTTAGGAGCTTCTGGAGCCTGCCTGAGGAACAGTTTATGAGTAAGTGTCCCACATCTAGCTCTAGGACTTTTGTTTACTAACCCATAGAGTCTCTGTGCAAATTATCTAGCCATGCACTCCCCTGTCTCTCTTCTAACCTTACTTTTGTTATGTTTTGGTGTAGGAAGTCCTTCTGTATATGTGTTGCTTTTATTGGTTAATGAATAAAGAAACTGCTTTGAGCCTATNAGGAATGGCAGGACCTATTTGGTTTTAGGAGCTTCTGGAGCCTGCCTGAGGAACAGTTTATGAGTAAGTGTCCCACATCTAGCTCTAGGACTTTTGTTTACTAACCCATAGAGTCTCTGTGCAAATTATCTAGCCATGCACTCCCCTGTCTCTCTTCTAACCTTACTTTTGTTATGTTTTGGTGTAGGAAGTCCTTCTGTATATGTGTTGCTTTTATTGGTTAATGAATAAAGAAACTGCTTTGAGCCTATAGCAGGGCAGGACAGAGCTAGGCCAGGAAAGCTAAACTGAATGCTGGGAGGAAGGAGGCAGAGTCAGGGAGAGGCCATGTAGCTGCTGGCTGTAACCTTGCTGGTAGGCCACAAGCCTCATGGTAAAATATAAAATAATAGAAATGGGTTAATTCAAGAGATAAAAGTGATTATTTAAGTCTGGGCAGCAGGAAACAAACAAGCGGCCTTCATACAACAATGTTTTTAAAGGCATCATCTGTCACTCACTTTCACCCAGCCATACTTGTTCTGTTGCCTTCAATGAAACTTCCCTGTGCATTTCCTTCATAACAACTCTTCCTTCTGTGGATACACTCCCCTTCAATTTAAATCTCCATGCAAATGCCATCTCTTCAATGAGTTCTTTCTTGGTCACTCCATGCAAAATTATATTCTTCCTCCTGTGCAGTATTCTAAATCCCCCTTCAGCCTTACCTATTGTAATTTTGTCATTTAACTTTTTAAACATCAGTCACTTGTCACTTAATGACAAGTATATGTTTTGAGACACATATATATGGTCAAGTTCATCACACCAGGAATATCATAAAATATGTTCATGAACTTAAATGGTATAGTATCACTAAGCAATATCACCTTGCAGGACAGTGTTTGTATGCATATAATTTTAGCACAGGCCTCATATCTATGAAACTCAGCATTGCATTGATTTTTTTGCTTGTCACACACTTTTGTAATATCTGCCTCAATAAAATAGATTATCCACTCAAGAGAAGACAGAGTTGTTTGTTTATTTGTTTTTGTTTTTTAATTGACTGATACTGTCACAGGAGCCTAGACCTTTTGTCAAATAGTCGAATTAACTCAGTTGATATTTTATAGTAAATAAAGATGAAAATAAAGTTGAGAAAATCTCTTTAAGTAAATAAAAAAGCAATATAGTGGGAAGACTGGGAAGGAATTTTGAAGATCTGACACAGCTACATCCAAATAAAGCTTTCAGAATAAACACAGAAAAGCTACTTGTGTGGAATTTATCAGAGAAACCTTTCAAGAATTTATCCACTACTTTCAATTCTAAATAATAAGTATCTATTAGCATAGAACCCACAAAATGTCAAGAACTTTGGATAAGTGATCTACACTACAACAACTCCTCGTGAAATTTTAGATCAAGGTAAAACCAAAAGAAAAATACCAAAAAAAATTTCTAGAATAAAAATTTTTTTTTCTAAAGTTATGAGTCTCCCAGCGCCTGACTTCTCAACAGCAACTAACACTGGGTAGAAACTTAAATTCAGTAGGGAAGGGTACTGTCCTGTAGCAATATCTTCAAACCCTGGATAATGTTCTTTCTGCTTCAGAGTCTTACAGCAAGCTTCACTAAGGATGGGGCTCCTTCCTTTCCGTCATCTTATTGGATGAATTAACTAAATCAGTACATTCAACATAACAAGTAGCTTTCCATTCAAGCACTGCCTTAAGTGGGTAGATGCCATTTCCCTATTTTACCTAGAAAATGAAGAATCTTTTTTAATATATTTTCCTGCAAACTAAGTTTAACCTGCTTACACCTACCTTCCTGCACTGTGTGCACATAAGAAAAAGGAAATTAAATGGCGAGGTGGAACACAGCTGTAACGTTAGTTAACACTTGAGAGGATGAAACAGAAGGAGCCAGAGTTAAGGGCTAGTGCAAGCTGGGCTGATGTGTGTGTGGGGGAGGTGAAGCTGCTTTTGCAGGCTGTGAGTAGCGGATGTGTGCAGGGATGGGGAACAACAGGAAAGGTGTTTGCAGCGTGTTCCAAGAGCTGACTTTGGTCAAGACCAGTTCCAATGACTGTAAGAACTCAGATCATATTCACATCTTCAAATACTGAAAGTGTTCTGGTATCGAGCAAGGTCTGTATAAACATAGACTTAGGAAGTAATTGCAGGACCTTTGCTAAGTTTCTGCTGTTCCCTTGAGATCTCTCCTCATCCGCCTTCTTAAAGTTCTAAGGGTCAGAAGAACTTCAGAAAATGTTCCCTGCTAAAAATAAAAAGTCCCCTCATTTTGTTGTTGCCTTTTCTGCTGCCAGTGTCCTAAGCGTTTGCTGGTGTCCTAAGATAAGCAGGCCTCACTAGAACTAAGTACAATTGATAAATTTACCCCAGCACTGGGGACCACCGAAATGAGTCTGCAGGGAAACCGTCATTTTGAACTTCTCCCACTGAAGGATTAGTAGTAGAAGGTCAGAAAGCAAGTTAGTTAAGGTCCTCCTAACACTTCTCTTGGGAGAGGAGAATTTCCTGGCAAGGGAACATCATCCAAGACAGAGTGGTAGTTCCCAGGGGACAATGCTGTAACTCAGTCTTTGCATCTTTTTGCCTTCAACTAAGACAGACTGTGCAGTTTTCAATTAAAAAAAGAAAGAAGGAGAGAGTAAGAGAAAGAGAGATTGAGAGAGCGAGCATGACAGTATATTTTAAGAAGTAATCATGGTAGATGCAGAAATCAGGAAGGTAAGTTATAGCAATGAAAAACAAATCTTGAAGGCACAATCCTGAAAACACTCTTTTCAAATAAGTGACATGAATCTTTGGGTTGGGAAAAAAAAGCACAAAACCAGAATGGGTCAGCTGAAACTACTATGGATGAATACCCTCTGTGAAGGGCACTGGCTGTGTGCTGCCATGTCGTAACCTAGAGCATATAGCAAACACTCACTAAGTATCTATTTAATGGATAAATATGATGTTCTGGCTGAAAATAAATAAATACAATCATTTTTCCTTCTATAAAAATGATTCAACTACTTTTTAATTTGTTCTAGTTATAAACCTAAGGAGAGCACTTATGCAGCTGTAAGTAATTTATGTAGAGTTCTACCCCAAAGTCATAGCCCAATCCTGCCTGAGGTAGAGAATAGAATACAAATTATTCTCTCTCTTGTGACTTGAGTCCTTATTTCTTTGCTCTGTGCTGTGTAGGTCTGTAACACTGGGGAAGGTTGAGTGTATGTGCACACCATCTTGTTCACTCCAAGAAAACAAATTTACTCAGTTAGTTTAATACTTTATGTTGGACCGTTAATGATGAACTACTTGCCAGATGCTTCCCCCGTGTTGCGAAAATAAAATAATTGAACGGGAGACTTGTCAAGTAACATAATGGGAGAACCATCAGTTGTCTGTGGCAATGCCAAGGGATTTACTCAGTTTGGTTCCATGAATATTTATCTGTAGACTGCTATGTGTTAGGCAACACACTGCAGATACAAGATAGAAAGGGACATATATTGTGAAGTACGTCTGATATGGGAAGTCCTTCTGTATATGTATTGCTTTTATTGGTTGATGAATAAAGAAACTGCTTTGAGCCTATAGCAGGGTAGAACAGAGCTAGGTGGGGAAAACTAAACTGAATGCTAGAAGAAAGAAAGTGGAGTCAGTGAGAAGCCATGACACCAGAGATAGATGCCGGATGGAACTTTGCCCGTAAACCACAGCCACATGGCAATACACAGATTAATAGGGATGGGTTAAATTAAGATATAAGAGCTAGCCAATAAGAAGCTAAAGCTAGTAGGCCAAGCAGTGATTTAATTAATACAGTTTCTGTTTTTGTTTTTTTGTTTTGTTTTGTTTTGTTTTTCAAGTCTGGGAAGCTGGGAATGAACGAGCAATCTCCTACTACATATGTCAGTCTTTTTTCTAAAACTAGCCTGGAAGAAATCTGTTCTAGTTTGCTTCTCTGTTAATGCAATAAACACAACTGAATGCAACTTAGGGAAGAAAGAGTTTGTTTGGCTTACAGGTTCCAGCCTACCACCAAGGGTATCCCACTAATGGTGGGAACCTGAAGACAGAAGCCGAAACAAAGACGACAGAGGAAGGCTGCTTACCAGCTTGCTCTACAGGGCTTGCTCAGGTTGCTGCTTATATCACCTAAGACATGCCCAGAAGTGGTACAGTGGGCTGGACCCTCCCACATCAGTCATCAATCAGTCAATTTTACCTACAGCAGAATCTTATGAGCACAGTTTTCAGCAGAGGTTTTTTCCCTCTTCCAAGCGACTCTAGTTCAATCCAATTTGTGAAAACTAACCAGCACAAAGTCTCCTCTATTTTGAAGACTTGAATTCGTCCATTCATTATTCAATACCTAGTTAGCATCTACTAAGCGCCTATTTTCCCCTACCCATATATACTGGGAACATAATAGCAAATCCTTCCGGTCAGAGAAGTCTCATTTGTCTACAAGGAATTTCGTAAGTTAAAGTGCCCTGGGTTCAGGGACCAGGTTGAGAATTGCTAAGGGAAAAAAATCGTGCCTTCTAAAGTATTATTTAGAAAGTCAGATCTCAGCATCCCAAACGCCCCAACCTCAGACCTAAATCCAACTCTTGCTACTGTATCTTTTCACTGTGTTTTTGTTATCCACTACTCCCCAGCTAACTGTATCTTTTCACTGTAATTTTGTTATCCACTACTCCCCAGCTAACTGTATCTTTTCACTGTATTTTGTTATCCGCTGCTCCCCAGTTAACATCACTGCCCTATACCAGTTTTGGTACATAGTAGGGCTTTTGTGGCCAAGGCATAACTGAACAAAAGGCAAATTTTTGTTTTTACAAATGAGATCAATACTAGTCCATGACTTTGAAACTCTTACGTTACATGGTGCCACGCCTGCGATGATAACGCCTATGTGACAGAATGTTCCATTGGTGAAGNTCGCCCTGGTTCCCCTCGGTTCGTGGGTCCCGTGAGGACCGGTCCGTGGCAACATGGCTATGTGTCTCAGCTTCAAATACAGTTGTGAAGGCTTAATCTATGCTCTTGTTACAGACACCAGTCCATACATGGGATGGTTACAGAGTTGACCTGTGAGTTCCTTAGTCTAAGAGAATCCGGGCATTGCTGAGAAGACCTGCTTTCAGTCTAGTTAGAAGGAAAACCATCTAGAAATTCAGCTACAGGTACAGGGCTGCTTCGGGGTGTGGAAGAAATCTTTAATTTGTTTAGATTTCCTGCCCTTGCTTGGTGAGATTTGTCGTTTCCTGCATTTGAAAGTCTGTAAAGGTTTAGATTTATTCTCTAATGGGACCAAGGCTGAAATCCTGAAAACCTCTACCTACTCAATACCAAGAAATATCTTTTAAATGAGTCGCATGAGCTGTCTCAAGGTTGGTGGGTTTGCGCCCCAAAACTTTCCCTCGGACCCGCGGCGCCCCCAGGAGAATTGTTGCCTGACAGGCCTGAGGCTTAACTGGGAGCAGACCATGCTTAGCTTCAGTGCAGCATCCTGGGCGGGGCGGGGCGGGGCCGGCGAGCTCCAGAGCGAGCGGCCGTGGTGTCCAGAGAGTGTGGTGTGCAGGATGTT
>LOEQ01005720.1:49604-67366 GCA_001685075.1 Bramus lutescens
GGGAAATGGGAGGAGGTGGAAATTTTTAATAATAATAAAGAAAATGAAAAAAAGCCATAAAAAATAGTGAAAATAAACACTATTCCAAAAGGGATAGCATATCTGGATAAAATATAAAATATACTAGACTAATAGTATTTTATGTGAACAACACAGATATTTAAGTGTTTTATAGGTATACAATGTGATCAACACAAACAGCTTCTCTCTTCATATCTGCCACATTTTAACAATCAGTACACTATTTCTTCTGTTTTATAAATAAATTCTGTATGTTTTCTGTTGCAAATATTTGAAGTATAACCTACAGCACAGTGATTTATAATCTAAAGTAATAAAGATTATCATATTCTAATTCAGCTCTTACATGACTTCATGCTTCTGAAGCTTTTTTGCTTTTATGTTTGCTTCAAGACAGAGGTAGATTTAGTAAAGCCTGGGCATTATCAGGCTTCCTGCCAAAATGAGATTATCAATATTCACAGCACTGCTATTGTGCAGTTTTCAAGAATACTTGAAAAGTTTAGAACCATTATAACACCAAGCCCTCCTTTTCAAGCTTGAGTGAAATAATTGCATAATGAATGTATATTCACAAATAGCTATAAAAGTTCAAACAACAGAAGACAAATATAGCTACATCAAAATGAACAACCAAAACAACAAACAGAAATCTATTTTAAAAAAGGGTCCATCTGAATGGAAACTTTTGTTTCATTTTTGCTTTTTAAAAGTGCATCATATTTTTTCTTTTGCATATTACATAAAAATATTTCTACCAATACTGGTAATGTGGAAGAGAAATCAGAAGCTTATTTCTTCACCACCCGTTAGAGCTGAAATCCTTCCATTGGTGCCTCCTGCTGCTGAAATACAAACTGTTGCTGGCTTTCATCCACTGTAGGTACAATGCTAGGATCATCATCTTCTACACCAAAATAGTGCTCAATCAGATCAAAAGCCTTTTGATAAATTTCCTGATTTTCATGACTTTGCAGAAACTCAATTTTATCCAAGCCTATCACAGAAAGAACACATACAAGAAACAAATTATTATTAAGGCTTCAGTATATATTATATGAAAATAACAAAAAAAATTGCATCCATTCACTTCAGATATTTTTCAATTTATTTTTTGCACAAATCAATGAGTTTGCACTTAAGCCATATTCTTTAAGAATGACGAGTATAGGAACCTAGGGATGCAGCTCAGTTGGTAAGAATGCTTGACTAGCACACAGGAAACCATAGATTCAAACACCATTACTGCATAAAACCAGCCAAGTGGTACATGCCTGTAATCCTAGCACTGGGGAAGTACAGGCAACAGGAGCAGAAGTTCAAGATCATCCTTGACTACGCAAAGAGCTCCAGGACAGCCCAGGCTAATGAAATCCAGTCTTTCTAAATAAAAATACATAAATAAGTAAACACTGGGGAAAAGTACAGGGAAGTACAATGTGAAGACAGACAGACACCAGCCGGGAAGGAAGATTACAAGCTCTAGCCAGCCTGCTGCTGTGTGTTCTTGACTAAGTCAAGAAGTTCCATTATCTGCACTTGAATTACAGAAGTCTAGTTTTAGACTAACTCCACAGACCCTTTCTAGAACAACTATGCTAAATAATGAATAACCAAAAGAGAAACAAAGCAAATGAACAAAGTAAACCATTTTGAACTAGAGGGTTTCGGTATGAAATACATGCAAACTATATTTGAATCCATGACACTTCACAACAAAATATCATACATAGTTACAGAATGTCCCCAAAGTACAACCTATAAATGATCCATGAGAAAAAAAATTTAAAAAAAAACTTCATTCTGAAAGAATGAGAGAAATGTGTAGCATCCTATTTTATTGCTTTCAGGAAAAAAATTCTATAGAGATTTGAGTAATGCTAGAATATTTTTCATTCAAAGACAAATTTCTTTGGGCCAACCAGATGAGTCAGCAGGTAACGGTACTTGCCATACACACCTGCAGCCCCCAGGAAGTGGAAGGCGAGAACTGACGCCACAAAGCTATCCTCTGACACTCACATGTGTGCTGTGGAACTCATGTCCACAAACGCACCCTAATAATAAAAACACTTTTTAAAGAAGACATGACATTGGATATTGTACAGTAAGGAATAAGCAAAGCAGTCACCATCTCTGTACACAAACACAGAACACCCTCAAACTCCAGTATAATCTGGGATTAAAAAGACTGTTCATAGGAAATACTGATTTTTAACTTTAGTTTTCATTTATGTGTATGTGTGTCAGTAAGCTTGAATTTATGTGCACCATATGCATGCAGGAGCCTACAGAGGTCTGAATCTTTGGATCACCTGGAACAGGAGGTTGTGACCTGCCCATGCGGTTACTGGAACAGAATCTGGGTCCTAAGCTAGCATAGTGTGCTGGCTGGATTTTGTCAACATAATACAACCTAAACATATCTGGGAAAGGAGAACTACAAATGAGAAAATGCCTCCATAAAATCATGCTGTGGGCAAGCTTCTGAGCATTTTCTTAATTAGTGATTGATGGAGGAGGGCCCATCCACTGTGGGTGGTGCCAACCTTGGGCAGGTGACCCTGGAGTATATAAGAAAGCAGGTTGAGCAAGCCATGGGGAGCCACTGATAGCTTATATATTTTGAAATACGGTTAATAAACCTCAGAGTTCATATAAGAATCTTAAGTAAAAGCTTCAATCAATATATAAAAAAATGAGACTTAATAAAGAACAGTAAATATTCCTATTAATAAATCTTTTAAAATTCAATTTAGGTTCAACTCTACTTTAAAAAAAATCCTTGTGAGTTAAAGTTCTTAAGAAGACAAAAAAATTGACTAAGATAAGTTTGGTGGTGTACACCTCTAATCCCAGCACTTGGGAGAGAGAAGCAGGAGGCTCTCTGTGATTAATCAGCTGATCTACACAGCAAGTTCTAGGATAGCAAGGACCGCACAGGCAGAAGCTGTCGCCCCCCCATGGCCCCCACCAAAGGGGAGGGAAAGAGAAGGGAAGGAGAGAAAAATCTGACCAACAAAAATTAATTTTTGCCAGAGGGTAGTGACTGACACATACCTTTAAACCCAGCACCCAGGAGGCAGAGCCAGATGGATCTCTGTGAGTTTGGGGCCAGCCTGTTCTATAGAGCGAGTTACAGGACAGCCTGAGAAACCATCTCCAAAGAAATGTTTTCACTGAATGTCCATTAGGACAATGATTTTTTAAACTTTAAAAGAAATAGGAGATAAATGAAAAAAAGAGGAAATAGGAGATGAGATTGAGTCACTTGTTAAATATAAAAAAAACTTCAAGAAAAATTTCATAATAAACCATAAAAAGCAGGGCTACTAAGACGGTAGTAGCTTGATGGCCAGACACTGGCTGTGCAAGCCTGATGACCCAAGTTCAATCGGTAAAGTTGTTCTCTGCCCTCCACAAAAATGCCATAGCACATGAGCCAATGTACACCAGCCCATATACATAATAACAAGTTAAAAACTTAATTACTATGAAGAAAGTTAAATACAGATCTAAAGTACAATAGTCAATTGTGATTAGGAAATACACTAATACAAGAGAAAGAGCACCTTCTTTTTAGTAACTTATTTTTACTTTATATGCATTGGCATTTGGCCTGCATGTATGTCTATGTTAGGGAATGAGATCAGAGTTATGAGCTGATGTGATATATGGGTCCTGGGAGTTGAATTCCAGTCCTCTGAAAGAACAGCTAAGCTCTTAACCACTGAACCATCTGTCCAGCCCAGAAACAGCACCTTCTATACAAAGTAAGTCAAGAAATTAACATAAAAGCAACTCATTAACATCACTTTACCAAAAAAAGGAAATATCAAGTTACAGAAGCCCTTTCACACAGCCAGTGATGCTGCCAATTAAAAGACCTTAGGCAAATGAAAGAAAAGATAAAACAATTTTGTGCCTACAATCCAGTATTTGCATTCCTGAAAATTTATCTGGACATACTGATTCAGCTGGACATGATGGTCCATGCTTCTAATCACAACTCCCAGGAAACTGAGGTGGACGCCAATCTTGGGCTATATAGTGAGTTCTAGGCCTGTCTCAGCTACACAGCGGACAGTATTAAAAAAAAATTCCCAAACCAAGCCCAAAACTGCTACCAGTAAATAGAAGAAATAAAATTTCACACAAAATATGATTATTTTGGCTTATATAAAGCACTAAACAATTTAGAAACTAATGATCAATTATAAGCACATAACTAAAACTGCTAAAATATTACTTAAACTATACTTACACATCTATTTGATGCCTTATACATCTATGCAATCATGGAGAAATGTACAACACACACTAGTTAAATCAATTTAAAGTATTTGTTTAAAAATATAAAAAGGAAGTAGAAAAGGAAAGTTAAAAAGAAAAGCAAACAATGAAGATGAATTGCTGCAATGCGAGTCATGGACAATATTTTCAAATATTATACTGCATTTATAATGGAAAAAACTGAAAGAATGGGGGAGGGTGGAGGTGCAGAAGTGGGAGAGGCTCTTAGGGCAGGTCATTATGAATTAACTATAATTACAAACTTTCAACTGCCTGCTTACCATATGCTTCTTCAATGAGAGAACAGTATGGATTGACACTCATTCCATTCTGCTTAGATTCTTGTTCTCCAAGACGTAAAATATTTTCAAGTCCATTCAAAGCCACTTGAACTATTTTGGAGTCCATGACAGTCAAAAGGTCACAAAGTGGTTTAATGCAGCCCAAGGTTACCAAATACCTTCACCGAAATTTTAAAGAGAAATGGGGGAGGAGGGTTTAAAAAGTGTAAATCATAATAAAACAAAACCAGAATGAAATGTTATATAACCAATAATAAAAGTGTTTATACACACTTGTTGTTGCTGTTCTTTTTTGAGTCAGGGTCTCACTATGTAGCCCTTGCTAGCCTAGAACTTGCTATGTAGGTCAGGCTGGCCTTGAACTCACAGATTTGACTGCCTCTGCCACCTGAGTGCTGGGATTACAGGGGTATGTCTCTATATCCGGCTTAAATGCAGAAAGTATTTTATTTACATTGCAATCTGCAAACCTTTTTCTCCTGTTATCCAGTTTCGTGTACTTAGCAATAATAGAATTACAAATACTATAAAATGTATACACAGAGACCAGCACTTGGATGATTTTGCAGAGGAGGGTTAGGAACAATAGGTTCCACCCATTCATTCTTTTTTAAAAGTGAGACAGTGTGTTCTCTTTTTCCTTCCCTCCCTCCTCCTTGGATTATTTGTTGGGAAGGTACAAATGAGAAGGAAAGGAAACACCAAATTAAATCAGAATATTTCTTACAACAGCAATCACAGCCAGTGCTCTGAAACATACATTATATTTCAGAAATTCAAAGGATTGAAAGAAGAAAACAGGCTACCTGGAAAATGTTAACCAGTACTGTTCACAGAAATAGCCCATAATTGTCTAATGCATGATTATTACCTACTTTCCACTTCCTCTAATATAAATGAAACACAAAGGGCAAAAATAGGCTTTGAAGCCAGATTGCATGGTTTCAAATTCTAATTCCATTTTTAGTTAGTTATGTGCCTTTGAGCTCTCTACCCCACTTTCCCAACAGGAAATATTTTATAGAAGTTTCTGCTCTTTTGAAAAAGGAGTGTGTGTGTATGTTGGGAGTTGGGGGTGGCTTAGCGCTTGCTGTACAACAGCTACCTGTGTTCATTCTTAGAACCCACAATGAGAAAACTGATTCTAGAGATTCATCTTTTGGCTTCCCCATATGAACTATGACACACACACACACACACACACATCAGAAAAAGACGCTATGTACTCAATTTCAAAGTAACTGATTAAAATCATTTATGAATGAATAATTATCTCATAGGTAAGAGGTTAGATGAAATAAAATATAGAAAGACACCTGGTGTAACCGAAATGACTTAGCTACCAGAACAATAACTGGCAATAGTAAGTACAACTATTGTCGTGTGCATGCTGAATCTATTCTGAGATTAAGACATTTTCTTCCTTTATATGTGGTTACTTTCAGTTTAACACAATTAAAAATAACCATAGTAATTAAAAAACACACAACAAAGACTTTTTTATTATTGCTTATATTTGACACTATATAAGGAAATATTAATTAAAATAATAAGGGAGAACAGAAAAGAGGCAGACACCGATGATATCTCTATGCAGAGATACGAAGGCTAACAGTAGACTTGAAGGTAATGAAAGACAATGGTCTATGGAGGTACAATGGCACACTAATAACCCCAGCACTTGGGATCCTGGCCAAGAAAATAAGTTACAAAAAGAAAGGTGAATAATGAATTAAGTGTTAGCATAATAAAGTTACAGATACTATATTTTAAAATATTTTTCCCCCAAAGGGCATGGTGGTAAACACCTTTACTCCCTACAATCAGGAGGAAAAAGCCAACAGATCTGAGTTTAAGATCAGCCTGGTCTACTTAGTAAATTTCAGACAAGACCAAACAACATAGCATGATCCTGTCTCAATATACGTGTACATACATATATGTATATTCACACACACATATGTATAGATATATTTTCAAATATTGTACTTCTTTTGTGGAAAAATTTATGGCATTGAAAAAGGCATACAACAGTGAGAACTTGTCTCTAAAAACCAAAAACAACAAGATAATGATCTTACACCTGGTGGATTTAAAATCCTTTGATTCATTAAAAATAACATCATAATTTGTCTTACTTTATAAAGTTTTAAGAGTTATATATTTGTTAGAAAATATTTCTTAAATAGTGACTTTGAGTTTTATGGAAGGATTCTTAAAATGAGAGGGTTATATAGAGAAGTCAAATTTATCTGAGATACAAAGTCTATCTTTGCTATACAAGTCAAAAAGATTGAAGACACACGACACAAAGAGACTAGAATCAATATTTGAAATGACAATTACAAAAGACAGCAGTACCTTATTCTAACTGAGAACCTAATGTTCATTAAGCACTGTCCTGAGCATTTCAAGTGCATACATTTCACTTTTGATACAGTTACTGAATTCATTAGCAAGAAGAAACAGGACTAGAAAGGTTAAATGATTCTGTCAAAATTGATCTTCTCACAAGTTTACCAAAGGATGAGGACTTGATCAGGACTTGCCCAGGCTTACTTAAAGTCATGGACCAATTCTGAATGCTGTCAGTAATATATATAATAAAAGGCATAGATTATTAACATAGTACAGGAGGACAAGGACAAGTAGTGCATAAAAGTATTATGCTATCTACTGGCAAGACAACAACCAATAAAGAGAGAACACCGTTAAACAAATGCATATTTTAACTTTAAACAAGTTGACATTCATATTTGCTACTTCTATATAATGAAGTTAATTTTGTGATTTTAATGTTTGAAACAAATCTAATACCCATGACAGTTTATTCTGCAAATCAACAAATTCTTCCCATTTGAAGTTCTAATCTCTACAGAGGAAGATGGGTTAACTTTCACTTAAGCAAAATAATAAAAGAAACCAAATGAAAAGATACAACAAATGCTGTCTTTCGTGTTAATGCATGTCAAACAGACCTAAAAATGTTAGTTTCATCAATCAATAAAAAAAGTTTATTTCAAATTGTCTGATTCCTATTAAAAGACAGTGTTAAAGAATCTAAATCCACCTTATTTGCTCTGGAGTGCCTCCCGATGTGGCATTAGTTATAGCCCATGCTGCTTCTTTTCTGGTACGAAATTCTGCTTTCTGGAGAACCTCAATCAAAACAGGGAAAATACTTGCATCTATGACAGCCTAAGAAGAAAAATGATCCCACAAAATTAGTGCAAATACTGTTTCAGAACTACTGTCACGTGGAATACTGAAGTAAAGAGGCTTTAAAATCTGAGAGCAGTCGGAGTATGGCTCAGCAGTTATGGGTTTGCCATTTGCAGAGGACCTGGGTTTGGTTCACAGCAAAGACATCAGGAGACCCCTGATGACCTGTGCCTCCAGTTCCAGGGGATCTGACACCCTGGCTACCACAGGAACCTGTACACACGGTGCTTTACATAAACTCACTCAGGTATACACACACATGCACACAATTTTTTTTAAATTTTAAAATGTAAGACGTTTTCAAAAGATTCTGTTTATAATCTGTCAACACTTTAACTGCTTTTTTTCTGAAAAAAAGAAATGAGCTTTTGTAAAGAACGGAGACTGTGTTTGTAAAATATAAACATCAAAGGTGATAAACTGTAGGCATGTGACTAACCAAGTGGGTGTTCTTTGGCTCAAGAAAGTTGACCAACCTAATAAACACTGAAAGCCAATAGAAAGATGATTCCTAACATTTAATCCTCTGTCCAGACCGGGTCTCCCTATACAGTCCATTCTGGCCCCCAAATCATCATCCTGACTCAGTCTCTCAATTTAAACTTGATGTGACACATTTTTTTTCCAAAAAGAAAAAAAAATCTTTTCTTCTTCCCAGACAAGGTGTCCCTATATAGCCCACTTGGCCTCAAAATCATACTTTCCTTCTGCTTCAGCCTCTTAAAGTACCAGGATTACAGGTGGGAACTACAGTGCTCAGCAGAAACCATCCATTTCTCTATACTAACTTTATGGTTCAGATACTTTTAAGATGTAATTGGTATTCCTCACTAGAATACTAAACACAAATGCTAGCATTTAGAGAAGAAAAGGTCATGTTGAATGCCGGGTATATCAGCTTAGACCTTCCTACTGTCATCTCAACTCTGCAAGGCACTTACCTGGATCTGAGCTCTGTTTCCTGCAGTGATATTAGAAATGGTCCAGCAAGCTTCCTTTCTAATTGACTCCTTTGGACTACCCAACAAGTGTAAGAGGCAGGGCAATGCAGAACAGTTCAAAATGACCTAAATTGGGTAAGACAGAAAACAAAAAGGGTTTTAGTATAAATGCAAAAATCTTATGAATTACTTAGAAGTACAGAAATCAATCTGAAAACAAAGAAATAAACTCCTCTCAGGGTAAAAATTAGACAACTGCTAACCTTTCCACCTTGCTTTTTGCAAAGCTTACCTAGAGCTAGTGCATTCTCCACCAGAGTGGGAGTCAGAGGCATGGCCTTCAAATATACAAATTAAAGTAACAAAGCTACAGCATTATCAGCACAGATTATGCTTTGAAGGCTATTACCAAGTAGGAAAGTCTTGAAACTTATGATTTCTGGTCATACCCACAGAAACGTCTGCAAAGTTCAATGTAGAAACTTACTTGAAGATTTAGTGATGGAAGACAGGATTTAACCTCATTTTCAAAACAAATTACTGAATGATATTCTTTCCCCAACAGGTTTCTATAGCATCATAAAAAAATTTCAAGTACAGAATAAATCTATTCTGCTTTCAGAATTTGGCTTTTATAATGAAATAATATCTAATTAGGTGTGTGGCAAATGCCTTTAATACCAGTATTAAAAAAGCAGAGACAAGCAGGTTTCTGTGAGTTCAAAGCCAGTCAGAGTTACTAATGAGACCCTGTCTCAGACAAAAATCAACTGGCTTAAGTACTATCTGCTTTGTCCTATATTCACAATTATTCACAATGATTTTGATTTACTGAGGTAGAAGGTATACAGCATTAGGACCTTGAAAATATTGCTGGTAAGTGCAGTGTATCCCAGTATAGAGAGCTACCCTTAAAATGGGTATTATGGACTGCTAATGATTACTCTTTTAACAACTTTGGTGAATATCAAAATAGAAGTCTAGCTCAAATCTGGAGTCAATCTTAACCTCTTACCATTCTCCCAAAACAGGCACATGTACACAAGTTAATCACCAATTCTGGAACCATTTCCTTGCTATCTTTCCTTTGGCTTCATAGTCTGATTCTTAAGTCCTATAACCTATGTACAATAAACAACAGCTCCTATTCAAGTTTAATGGGTTTTTTAATATTTATTTATTATGTATACAATATTCTGTGTGTATGACTGCAGGCCAGAAGAGGGCACCAGACCTCATGGTTGTGAGCCACCACGTGGTTGCTGGGAATTGAACTCAGGACCTTTGGAAGAGCTGGCAATGCTCTTAACCTCTGAGCCATCTCTCCAGCCCAGTTTAAAGGTTTTTAAACATACCTCAGGATATCTGCCTTTCTCCTTAGGACCAAGTAAACCTTATCTACTGAAGTGCTACTCTACTTATTTAATTCCACCTATCTACAGAAACTACAGATTTCTTATCACACTCATCTTTTCTATTGACCCTCAACAGCACTTACTGGATGATCACAGCATATGCATTTCCTTGTTAGTTTGTTTTAAGTCTCAAGCTCTATTGATTTAGTTAGCTAGGCACCTGGCTTTATTTCAATGACTTCTACCTAGTTAAGATTCTGAATGAGACAGCCCAGGTTTGAGGTCTCCATCAGGTCACTCCCCTTGGAGCCTGTCCTGCCAGAAGGGGAGGAACTGTGGGAGCCACAGGAATTGAGCACACCAGGCCCCATAAGCAGGGCTCATGGTAATTTTTCAGAGACTGAAGTGGCAGTCACACAACCTGCATGGGTCTGTGCTAGGTCCTGTGCATATATGTTATGGTGGTTGACTTAGTATTTTGGGAGATTCCTGACAGTGGAAGTGGGGGTGTCTGACTCTTTTGCCTGTTCTTGGGATCCTGTTCCTCTTACTGAGTTACCTCACCTAGCCTTGATGTGAGGGTTTCTGCCTGGTCCTATTGTACCTTGCCATTCCATGTCCAGTTGATGTCCCTGGGAGGCCTGCTCTTTTCTGGTGTGTGTGGGAAAATGGAGACGGCTGGGGGAGGAACTGGGAGGAGTGGAGGGAGGAGAAGCTGCAGTCAGGGTGTATTGTATGAGAGAAGAATAAATTAAAAAGGCTTTGAATCCTCTGAGAAGAACACTTAGTATATTTTGCACTGACACAGTTCTATGATAGTGCCTTCCCAAATAAGGTAACTGAAGCTGAAAACTGGCCTTATTGCTACAGACACCTGTATAATTACTTTAATAAGGCCTTGAACATATAATCAAGTGATATGAAATAATAATATTAACAATGTGTCATAAATTCTGAACTTACCTGTGTTTGAATATCATCACCAGTCACAATATTACCAACTGCTCTTAATGCAGGTGATACAACTTTATAGTCATTGTGCCTAAAAATAAAAATATGAGCTTACACACTAATAAGTTAACATTTATTTAAGTTGAAAAATAGTACATAAAACTTCCGTATCTGTCACTCAGAGATCCTACTCAATTTTTACTAACTAATATTTCAAAAACAAAAAATCTAATCCAGTATTATAAATGCTATATAACCTCAGTTTATCTTATTAGATGACATATTGTATATACTCTGTCTTATTATTAGGTACTGAACTCTGGTCCCTAATTAAGACTGTATATCATGTTACACTTTGTCCCTATTCCAATTCCTCCTCTATAATATTTGATGAAGAAATAGTTGAGACCATGTAAAAATCCCATTCTTTAACCTATTTAATTTATTTTAGAGATTATAATTACATTTCTCCCTTCCCTTTTCTCACTTCAAACCCTACCATTTACCCCTTCCTTCTGTCCTTCAAATCACAATCCCCCTTGTTTTTTTTACAAATTGTTATTGCATTGCATATGTTTATGTATACATATATTTCTAAATATACATGTACATTTTCAAGGTTGACTCCCTTTTCCTCTACTAGTGTTAGTATCTGTTCATTACCCGAATTAGTACTTATTTGTATTTTTTATAATCATTTTGAATACTACCATCTTGAGCATATGCCTTATCTGCCTACTGACCCAGCTACATATTTTAAAGTGGACTCCGGGGTTGTTGCTAATCATTAATTTATAATAATACATTAATGTTATTTATTCCCAAGATAATTGCTGTGTTCATCTAATTTTTCCTCATTATAATCCAATAATTTCTCTAAGAAAGCTACTTTCCTTATGTGAACAGTGATATTTGGAGACAGAGTTGTGGCTTCAGTGTGCTCATTTATTTTTAGAGAGGTGTCCCTGGCCCAAAAGCCTTAACATACATATGCACACACATACTTAAACAGCTCCTTATTTTGAAAGCCATGAGTTTACTCTGAGGGATTTAGTTCTAATCTAACAGCAAAGCCTTTTTCCCTTTGTATTTTCTGACTAAAAGTCAGTTGTTTTAGTTCACATTTTCCTACATAAAGATAATCTGACAAGAGAGGCTACCAAGAATTGAGTTTTTGGCTTTAAACTTTATTCTGGTCTGCTGTCTACCCACTCTAGTAGAAGTCATACCACTGCACCTGTCTAGCTTTTGCTAATACTATTCTCATATTGGAACATCAACCCTTTAACCAAACTCTATCCTTTGTGCCTTCTGCCTCACTTGGGCTAACGAAGGGCTTTCTGTTTTGTTGTTCTTTGAGATAGGGTCTCACTAAGTGGTTCTGGGTGGTCCAGAACTAGCTAGGCCTGACACACAGAGATCCACCTGCCCCTGCCTTATGTGCTGGGACTAAAGGCATGAACTACCATGCCTGGTTTGCTATTAATATCTTTTTAACAAAATGAAGACAATTGTAAAGAAGGTTGGAGGATAAAGAAGCTGTAACATCTTTTTAAACAAAACTTCTCTTTAATGTCTTTGCATGGAAAAGCTGTAACTATAAACAAATGTAGTAATAACTGGCCGGTAGGAGAAACATGGAGACACTAAATGAATTTCCTAGCTTTGTATCAAGTTAATTATTGTAAAGAATAATAAACTAGATTACTGGTTCTGTGAAAGCAGTAACTCTATTCTCTCCTAATAACATTTCACATGTCACCTTTGGTACTAACAGACATTTTCTAAATGATTCCTGAGTTAAGGCTCCTTCCTTCATTAAAAAAAAGTTTAATTCATACAGAGATTAATTTATAAAGTAGTTTCCTTGTATTTCTGAATATATGTTAAATGACTAGTATTTAAGGATTATAGGTACTCTCTAAAGGGTGGAGTTAGTAACTTATTAATTCTTCCTAAAGATGGTGACTTTTGAAATGTTTAAGGACACGATCTTAATTGTTAAACTCAATATACAATCACATAACAACTAAGTGTAAATTATAGTTACATCAAAAGTTCCACCAATCTTCGACAGACTCCAGAATCAATGACTACTTGAATTTTATCATTGGGCCCGTCAGAGAGATAAGAAAGGGCCCAGCAGACATCTGCTAACACATCTGGATCACTGCTAAACAACAATCGTGATAAGACATTTAAGCAAGGTGAAACCTGCAAGAAAAAAAGAGTTAATATTTAATTATTCTCTTTAACATCAAGATTCCTTAGCAAAATGTAGAAACTTAGTTTAAGGCCCAAATCTAATACAATAAAGAATTCTATTATTTCAAGATTATGATGAAGTATTTGAGTATCAAAATGATTATGGTTGCTATTAATTGGTTATTAATTAAAACATGTTAAAGCAATAAAATATATATTTATTATCTTCATTTAATATTTAAGCTATATATACATCCAGACTAAAAAGCCTACATGCTTCATATTAAAAAGTAAATTATTAGTTTTTTATTCATTACATGTGCTCAGTACAAATAAGTTGAATAAAGTTGAGCAGCAAAGATAGAGGAAATGTAAAAAAAAAAAAAAATTCTGAAAGGTTTTCCAAAAGAAGTCACTATTGACAGCACATACTTCTCTTTCTTGTTTTATTTTAAGATGCTGGGACTTGAACTCAGGATCCTGCACATGCTAATTAGCCATAAGATAGACTGCCTATCCTGTTAGCTAGCCAGAAGACAGACCACCTATCCTTGTCTCAAACTTCAATATCCTGCCTCAATGTAGGGTTACAGGTATGTGCCACCATACTCAGCTCTATTTCTTTTTATTGTAATGGATAATGTTGTATAACTTCAACTAAAACAAAACAAAATTCAATAGGTGTGTCCAAATGCACACCCGTAATCCCAGTTCTCAGAAGGCTGAGGCAGGAGGATGAAGACTTTGAGGTCAGCACCTATGACATAAAATAGTGTCTGAAACAAACAAGCAAAAGCCAAAGAAAATACCAGCTAAAACATGACAAAAGAAATGCCTTAACCCCTCTAGCACCATAATTATTTCAATCCCTCATATAACTACAACTAATCAGTGTGAAAGTGAGCAAGGCACTTGACAGCTCTCAAGACTGTTTTCAATTCTGTGATCTCTGCTATATTCCTGCCAGACAGCCCTAGTTCATATGCTATTTGCAACCTCTGTGGTAGGAATAAATTACCTATTATTTGTATATCCAAATTTCTTCACTTGTAAAACAGACACAGTCAAGAACTGTTGGAGGTGTTAGAGCGCATGCAGTAGCTAAGAACATGCCTGGCATCACTCACATATCAGCTCTTTTTCCCCATTACCAGTACTGAATCTCTTACCAACTTACTTTGAATTCTTTTAACTGGCAACCTCACATCTCCCTTAATTTTATCTCTCAGGAGATACAGTAGTGGCTTCCATTTTCATTTCTTTTCTGTTGAAGATACATCCTAACCCACCCATGGATGTCTGGAATCATGCACAGGTCTCTATGGCTTTCCTATATACACAGTCATAGGTGTAATGTCTTTCTAGTTCAACCAAGCCTTGTCAGGCACAGACAAGACTTCTTGTTGAAGTTTCAACAACAAAACTAGCATGAATCATTTTAGTTCTTTATAATTTTATGGACAAATGATTTTTCTCTTACCATAGACTTTACCTACCTCATTATAAATTTTTCTTTTCTTATTAGTCCAAAAATTTCATATTTTCATTTAAATGAGAAGCACTTCACAGCATGAACAAAAATTATTTGTAACAGGGTCGGAGGGCAGTAATGGTACGTAGAAAGGAATGGAGTTTAAAGCTCATGAATTACTTATTTGGGGGTTTCTTGTTTGAGATGTTTAGACCAAAACATGAAAACTCAGAAATCAAAACTACAAATAATCAGTAGCAATACATATGTTAAAAATGTCATAAATTAAAAAGAATTAGAATGTTTTAATGTTAGTTTTCCCTCTATCACTAAAGACTGAATCAGTACATAAACTATATCTTCTAAAACTGGTTTTATTTTTGCTGCATCTTTCCTCTAAGAATAACAGAAGGGCTAACATACAGAATTTGGCTTATAAAATACACATGTCCATCCATAAGTTAGTAAATAGAATTAACACAATTGGATCCTTCATCAATAACATGCATCCACCCCTGCCAACAACCTTTTTCTTTAAAAAGGGAAATTGTTATTAAATTCTTCTTCTTTTGAAACATGCTTTTTGTAAAAGATATTACTGAACACATAACTGACTTGCTATTTTTATAAATAAATTAATAAATAATTAAAATTTCCATAGTTTAAAATTTTAATCTAGTATTATTACATGTAAGTCATATAGAAAAAGAATTTGGATCCTGTGGTACCTTGAATGACAATGGCCCCTACAGGCTCAGATGTTTTGGAAAGGATTAGGGTGTGTGGCCTAGTTGGAGGAAGTGTGTCATTGGGAGAAGGCTTTGAAGTTTCAAGGCTCTTGCCAATACCAGTGTGTTCTCTACCTCCTGCTTGTGGATAAAGATGTGAGCTCTCAGCTTCTGCTCTAGTCAATACATTTGCAGGTTGTCTACTTTGCTCTGACATCATGGACTCTAACCCTATGAAACGCTTTATTGGCCATGGTCACAGCATCAGTGAAGTCACTAACATAGATCTTCATAATGTTTAAGAACGGAAGGAACTCCTAAGGCCAAACATGTTAAGAATCATTTATTAAGAACTATTTATTAGTTGTTTTAAACATAGAGAATGGCTAAAACAAAACATGCTGTGTGAATCTGAGGAGCAGCAAACAGTCTAGTGAGGCCAGATATAAAGAAGATGGCAAACAGGACACAAGGTAGGGAGATCACAGTGGGCTGGTGTATGACAATTCTTACAGGGTATTTATTTAACCAAGTTACTGGGAACAGAGGTACAGTTTCAAAGTTGTGGATTATTCTGGCTGCTTTCTTGGGACAAAAAAAAAGAAAAGAAAAGAAAAGAAAAGAAAATGATAGGCAAAAAATTTTAAAAAGAAAATATAAGGATGATTTGCTAAAAAGCTATCACAATAACCCCGGTGGTAAAAGGTGCTGCATCCTATAGTATGAAGAGGTGATATATTTCCTTCCTCAATATGGTACTCTGAAAAACTTCAAACCTACAGAAGCTCTGCACAAATAGTACAATCAACACTAATATGCTACATCCAAATTCATTAGCTAACGTTTTGCCACATCTGTTCTCTTTCAACATTCACATGTATATCTGCAATTGTATATGTTTATGTATTTGTCTTTCCCAAGACAGGAGCAGCTCACAGATTACAAAAATTATCATGATAGTCCACCTCTAAATGCTTCGGTATATGTCTCCTAAGAAAAAGGTGCATTCTATAGTTTTCTACAATATTTTTATCACAGCCGCATTTGTTTTGGTTTTTGCTGCTGAGAAGGGGTCTCACTAAGTAGTCCTGGCTGTCCTGAAATTTACAAGCTGCCTCCAAATGCTGGGATTAAAGATGAATCCCCAGTCGTCTGGCACACCCACAAAATTTAACATTGACACAGTATTATCTAAGGTATCAATCACACTTTTTAGGTAAACAAGTATTCTAAACTATGATCTAATTAAACTTTTTTTACAGATGCCTTAAAAATACAAGATTATTATGGTAGTATAAACATGGAAATTATACTTACTTTAAGTACACAATTCAATATGTCTATTTCTTTTTGGTATGTCATTTACATTGTGAAAATGAATACATTTGAATAACCAACATATAACCAAATTACAATCTTCTACCATTCTGAAAATTTTCCTTCTTCCCCTTGGTGGTCAATTTTCTTACCTTAGACATTCCCCAATATGATTTTCATTATTTTAGATTTCTTTTCCAAAACATGTAAATGGAGTCATGTAAGATGAAACACCTATAGACTCCTTTAATTTAGCTTAATGCTACTGAGATTAAAGCATGCGTAAGCAGCTTGTTCTTTCTTATTGCTGAGTTGTAGTTCACCATAAATGAAAGAACTAGACTACAAACATTCCTAACTCAACTCTAAGACATACAGATGTCTGGCTATGGCTGAGTTTCTGGCCAGAGAAACCAGAGGCAAAAGAAGAGTAGAAATCTATAAAATTTATTTGATTTGCTGAGTGTGTAAACAGTGTCTAGTTAATAGAGAAAATAACAAAAATAGTCTACTCAATGTTAAAAAAAAAAACCTCTTACCATAAAGGCACTTATTTATGAAAACATTTCTTAACTCGTATATTCCACTCATACCTTACTAAAATTTGGAGGAGGGTTTTTGCCTCTACATAGATTTGAGAGGGCCCATACAGCATTTCTGGTGGTGGTAAGTCTGTTTGAATTTGTTAATAACCTGCCAAGAAAAGAAAAAGAACTGTCACTATTACATTCACTTTTCCATTTCAACTATTTTCTTGTAATAACTAAATTCTCTTTGACAGACTTTATAAGATATTTAAACTGGTAAGACAGAAAAGGCGAACTTAAAATTCATTAGTTTTATTAAAAATATAGTCCTGCTCTTCAACTGGTCCTTGGGAGCTCAGTCCGTTGCTCTGATGGGGGTCTCTGTCTCTATCTCCATCCATCGCCAGATGAAGATTCTATGGTGATATT
>LOEQ01005720.1:73360-85181 GCA_001685075.1 Bramus lutescens
TAGACAGAAAAGGGGAGGTGATGTGGGATTCCCCTCTGTATACTGTGAATACCACTGGATAATAAAGAATCTGCTATGGGCCTATTGCCCATAAGCAATAAGGCAAGGCAGGAATTCCAAGCAGAAAGAGGAGGAGAGAGTAGGCTGAGTAAATGAGAAGCCATGTAGCTGCCGCAGAAGACAGACGTCAGATGCTGGATGGAACCTTGCTGGTAACCAGCCACAACCAGTGTGAATATTTCAGGTCTGGGTGGCCAGGAAACAAATGAGCAACCTTCAACTACAAGAAAGCAATCTACAGATTCAAAATGGCAATTACTTTTTGCAAAAATGGAAAGTTATTCATCCATAAAATGAAATACTACTACATGAAACAGAACAGATGAAACCTGAAAACAATACACTAAAAGAAACATGCCAGACACAAAGATGATGCTGTATTGTTCAACTTAAGGTATATCCAGAAAAGGTAAAGACAGTGGATTTTAGTGCCCAAGAGCTGTGATGCTGAACTGGGATGTGACGGCTTAATGAGCATTAGGTTTCTGAGTTGAATAAAAATTCAGGAAGTAGAAAGTGCTGATAATTGTGCAACAGTTGCAATCTACTTGCTGCCACTGAATGGAAGAACATAGAGTGGTTAAAATGAGCTGGGCACAGAAGCTCATTCATCCTGCATTCCCAGCACAAGAGGGAATCCTAGGATACATACAAAGTTCCAAGCTAGACTCAGCCAAATGAGAGACACTATCTAAACAATGAAAAAAGAAAACAAACAAACAAAAAATACTAAGGAAAAAGGGTTTCTTTAATGGCACAGATTGAAGGTAAAGTCCATCATGGGGAAGGCCTGGCAGTACTCAACACAGCAAAGCCACCATCTACAGTAAGGAAGCAGAAAACAGGGAATACTGGCATGCAGGTCACTGATCATTCTTATTCAGCCCAGGAATTCACCCCAGCCTATGGAATGGTACTACCCACATCAACTGACTCTTCCAATGTCAATCAATGCAATCTAAAAATTCCATCACATGTATGCGTGTAAGTTTATTTCTGGGTTATTCTAGATCCTCTCCAGTTAATAATCAGTACTACCATCAGATAAAATGGTAAATTCTATGTTATCTGTATTAAGAAAGAAAAAAACCTAAAACACTGTTCTGAAGATTTTCCTATAAACAGATGAAGCTTCTAAAAGCTCCATTTTAAAACAAAAGTAATAGAATTTTTTTTATTTTTATACTATGGTTTAACAAGTTTTTTTCAGCAAACATTTTAGGCTTTTAGTTCTGTAGTTATTGAACTCCACTGATACAAAGCAAAGCAAAAGAAAACAGATTTTGCTTCAGGGAGTAAATTGGCCAATCGATAATATATTTATTATCATTTAATGTGTTATTATGAAAAAGTACAAAATTATGAAGTTAAATTATATTTAAATAAAGTTGTGTTAGTATATAGTCTATAGAACTAAGACTTACATTTATGAAGAATCAAATTAGCAAAAAAGAACTTCAACCAGAAATGATCAAATGACATATTAATAGAAAAGGCATATATACTTAAATATTAGCTGAGTTAATTTCAATTTAACAAACAGATAATTCATCATCATTTCTCGGCTAGTGACCACAAATGGTAGCTAACATGATTAAATTCTTTTATTTTTAAACTTTCCAAGATTTTGTTTGCCAAACCCCCCAAAACAGGGATTCATGTAAGAGAATGATCTTGAATTCCTAATCTTTCTGCCTCTACCTCCCAACTGCAGGGATTAAGGGTATGCCTCACTTCACAAATGCTGAATGAAATTTTCAACTTTCTATGGTCAAATTTTGCAACGAAACTCTGGTATTTTCTAACATTGTTTCTTAAGTACATTATGTAAACATCTGGCAGAACACAGCTAGATAGTTGGGTCTTGTTCTCTATTAGGTTTGTTCAGTTACCACCAACAAAGACCTTTGCAGGGCATTTAAAAGAGATCAGAAGCTAACAAATGCTTACAGCTTCATAAACCACTACCAATCTGATAAATTAATAAGCAGCAAAATAACCTAGAGAAATAATACCAAACATATATAAAGAAACAAAATGCTCAGTTAATCTATATAAATCAAATAATCAAATCAGAAAAATGTCACTTGGAAAGGACAATGACCAAAAAGTAAGTCTACATAGTAAAACTGTAGCAAACAATTCAGTGGTCTGCATGCAACTGGTTCTTAATCAAGTTTATTTAATCGTATTTTCACGCCAAGAAATCATTTCTATGGTGTTGTTTATTAGAACAAAGGGTTTCAAACTAGTCTAGATGTTTAAATTTATTCTATTTAATTCCTCCCCTGAAAAGGATTGAGAATATCACAAAATGACATTATTTCTTCCAATCATCTCTTTGATTAGTTTTTTCTTTCATAATAATTGTCACTGAAATTCAATGTACAGATAATTTTAGTGAATGCTAATTATTTTATATAAAGAAATCTCTCTTTCAAACAATTTATCAGTTTTTTAAAGGACCTTATATTGCAGCATAATGTACTTTTAAATATCAAGCAGCTAAGACTCTCACTCGCTGCTCTTTCAGAGCTCACTTCCCTGCACCCCACATCAGGCAGCTCACAACTACTATAAACGCCAGGTCTAGAAACTCTGACAGCCTCTACTATTCTCAGGAACCTGCACTCACATGAACATGCTCCCAACACAGACACACATACATAAAGATAAATCTTAGCAGTAAAGCAGCCAGACAAGAAACTACTTGCTAAGTCACTGTAAGTAAAAAGTAACTTTCAAGCACTAAACTAAAAATCTCTTGTGGTCATTGTTCTGAGGACATTTTAAAATCAAATATAAAATTCTGTAGACATCATAAGTACACAATTTGTTTAAGTATTAAAGATTCCATTTTATGAGGCCCTGAAAAGACACTACAGTGGCTAAGAGCATTTTCTGTTCTTACAGAGGACCTAAGTTCAGATCCTAGCTCACAACTTCCCACATATAACTAACTCTAGTTTCAGGAATCTGACACCCTCCTCCTTTGCCCTCCATGGACAACTGCAGTCAGGTGCACACACCCCTAACCCCAAACACACACACAATATATACATAACATTTTTAACCTTAAAAAGTTGTTCATACTATGGAACCATTTAAATGTTGTTATACTATAAAGTAGTGGATGTCCTTGTCAGAATTATTTTAGCACTGAAAGCATCATGTAAGTGGTGACTACTAATAAGTACTAATAAGAGAACACAGAAGACTTGTTTGTGTGTGCATGTGCACATGCGCACATGTGTCTGTGGGAGGTGGAAGGTGGGTAGATGTGTGTGTTTCGAGACAGGGTTTCTCTGTGTAGTCCTGGCTGTCCTGGAACTTGCTCTGTAGACCAGGCTTGGTGCAGGAGAATTGTCTGTATCCTGTCAATGGGGCTTGACGGCTGTGGGGTACCGGGTGGAACAGAAAGCCCAACAAGCAAGCCAGCCCTCTAATTACACAGGCTGCCCTCTAACTCAGAGATCTGCCTGCCTATGCCTCCTGAGTGATGGGATTAAAAGCTTGCATCACCATCACCTGGCATCATAAAAGACATTTTTAAAAAAGGATACAATTTGAATTTTTTTCTTTGGTTTTACCTACTTTTAAATAACTTTTGGCCTGGCCAATCATAAAACTACAAAATAAAATAATGTTTGAGAATTTAACTTTTATATAGAAATGGAAGAGTATATAATTTTGTTTTCCAAATGCAAATTTAACTTATGATAAACTGAAACAAAATACTTACTCTAAAAGAGGTGGAAGTATCTCACAATTCAAAACAAAATCCCTGCATTCTGCATTGTCACCAGCAATGTTACCAAGTGCCCAAACAGCCTGAGAAAAATAAAACATTGCTCTTAAGACAATATCCCAAATCAGACACTCTCTGCTAAGAGAATTTTTCTAAAGCAACAATGTTTTCAAGAAAATGTGAAAAAACAAAGGCAAGGGAAGACGAAAGGAAAGAAAATTTTAAATGAAATGCTACTATATTTTAAATCATAAGGTAAGGGCACTTAAGTTTCCCTTAGATTCTAATGAACTCTCAATAATATTCAAAGAGCTTAAGGAATCTATTTTGAATCTACCAAGAGAGATAAATTTATCTAGCAAATTTTCTAATTATACTAGAGATTTATTCCTCTGCCAAGAAATCTTCTAAGCTAGAATGGTACTAATTTTTGAGTAAGAGTTAAAGAAAACATAGTATAAATAATAAGTAAAATGAGAATTAGATGAACACTGAAACTTTAAGATTAGTCAGTTTAGTATAATTTTGAAAGTAAATAGTAGGGAATTTTAATTATATGAGTGACTATACAAATGAAAATTACCATTTTATCATAGTCTCACTTTAAAGCTTTCATAGAAACACAAAAGTATATTATGTTTTCAACTTGGAAAATCTTATTTTAGAATTTAAAACATGAATCATTATTTTTAACATCTATTTGAGACCTAAGATTAATATTTTTAAAAAAATGTTTAAAACCAGACCAAAAAATACTTTAAAGATAATTCTTACTATCTTATTAGTAAACCTTAATAATATTATCAAGAGGAGGGCAGATATGGTGACGTGTACTTTTTATTCCAGCAAGCACCTTAGAGGCAGAGGCAAATGTATCGCTGTGTTTGAGGTCAGCTAAGGCTACATAGGTTGCCCTGCCTTAAAAAGAAAAGTATTCTCTCTCTGTAGGTGGGGCTATATATGCACAATCATCTCTATATGCTTTGACAGGGTAATTCCTTTTCCCTAATAAAGTAACCAGGTAGCCCAGAAGCACATAAAAAACAATACACAATGATGTCCACATCTATATTATTAACATTAGTAAGCTAAGAAAAGCAAATGTACAATTAATGAATAGATAATGAGTTATTGAAAAATATGAATTTGTGTTGGATAATTAGTAATACTTTCTTGGAAGAGTAATTAACCTCCTAAAAAAACTACCCAATATTAGTGGTAAGTGGATACAAAGTTTCATGAAACTAAATGATGAATGGAAAAGGAGATCAACAGATGAGCATGCATAGCAAATCAAAAGTACCCAAAACTTGAGTTTCTTTAGATGGTTCAATCATGTTATCAAATTTTCCCTCTTAAAAGAAAACTTTGAAAATTAACTACTGAAATCTATCAAAATGATTCAATTCAAATATAATATTTAAAAAAAACATTAAAATACATTCTGTACATGCAGAGAAGGAGTCAGAGCATTCCAGACATAAGCCCTGACACCACCCACAGTGTACTCCTTTTCACATCTCCCTGCGCGCTTTCACATATAGAAACAGTGGATCCTGTGCTGAGACCATTCTCATCAAAAAACCAGAATTATGGCCAAAGCAGTTCATTCTTTCCCACTTCTGACATGAGAATGAGAAAAAAAAAAAACACTAATGTGTTTTGAATAAATATTAGGCAAATTGGGAATAATAATGAAATAGAGGTCAAAATTACAAGTAGTATTTTCAAGAGAAAATTAAAATCTCTATATACAACATGCTGCACAAGTTAGGAACTTACCTGCTCCTGCACATCTTCATGTTCCGAAGTGAGAAGTTTGATAAAAATTGGAACAGCTCCAGTTTCAATCACTACCTTCGTATGTAGAAAAGTTCCAGATGCTATATTAGTTAATGCCCAGGCAGCTTCAAACTAAGGAAAGAAAAGTGAAATGAATGACAGAATAAAGGAAAAGTCACAAAGGAGAAGGAAGTAGAAACAAAGTAAAAAATTAAATCTGAAAGGAAGGCTGACTTATGATTATAAAAAATATTGAGAAATCAAGTTTATAGATGGGAAAACAATATTTAAAAAAGCAAAAAGATTCTTCAGATTGCATGAACTAAAATCAAAAAGAATTATATTTATAATGCCAAAAATATATAAATACAACTTAATTTATCTAACTTCTAATGTTTACTATTTCAGAGTGGTATTCTAAAGCAGGCTCTTCAAAAACAAATGAGATACTACTTATGGAGTGAAAGAATCATAAAGCTATTTGCTTCCTGGGGGCTCATGTCACCCCAACCTCATTTAAAAACATGAAAATTAGAATGCGAGACATTTAGGTGTATGTTCAACATAAGGTTTTATTGTTAACAGAGGTGGGACTAGAAGTGTGGTAGTCTTTCATACAACAGGACCTCTGAAAGACTGAGAAGAAAAACCCTGAGAAATAGTTTATATTTCACATCAATGGAGATGATAGCCCTCCCTCATCAGTTGTAAATAAGAAAACAAACAGAAAGCAACTACAAGTTTACAAATCTGACCTGTATCCCCTAAGAGAATGCATTAGGAAGACTGGTAAAGTCACACCCTACTGAAGAACTGAGCAAAATGGAACACACAGCCATGACATTAAGCTGGAGTGATGGCTCAGTGCTAAAGAGCATGGATGCTCTTACAGAGAACCCACGTTTGATTCCCAGCACCAAAATATGGATGCTTAATCTCCCTATAACTGTAGATGGATGCCTCTGACCTCTGTGGGCATTGGACTCGTGCAACAGATCCACACATACAAACACAACTGTATTATGTGGTAGCAATGACAGCTGTTTTGATTTGCTAAAAAATGTGAAATAGCTGTATATTCGTTTGAAGTCCTCCAGTTTTTAAATGTGTACAAGTCTAACAAAAATTGCCTATAGACAATATGTCCCACAGGAACCTAGTTTGAACTTAGACTAATGGTCTGAACTAGCAGATCAATACCCATTTAAGTAACAGTATGGAGTGGTCCCCAAATTAGTCTGGTGAATTTCATCAGGATCGAATAAAGATTCAAGTTCCCAATGTTCTTGCATACACACCACACTGCCTGCAAATGCTATACTCTCATGGAATATTCCTTCTTTCATCCCCTGTCAGCTGCTCCATCCTGTGTCCCCAGAGCACTTCTTTCATAGTGAGGCTACAGTGCTAAGCACACTGCTACTTCTTAGCTCTTGGGATGCTTACCTTCTGCAAGGCACTTGAACTTCTGTAAGCAGGAACAATGTCTTAATTTTGGACCTATAATATCTTATATAATGCCTGGCTCTCAAGTTAGCACTCAATATTTATTTATATCCATTCATTTCTCTTTCATTCACTAGAAGAGCCAAATAATAATAAATATCAGAGACCTGCATTTTAGTTTGTACTCAATAGTTTTTATAAAGCAGAGACAAAATCCTGTTACTTCTTATTCAAAATAACTGACCTGAATGAAGCAGCCTTTTCCTCAGAGACTCTGATTATGAATTCTAAACATTTTTTTTCACATTCACATGTATTTCATATTCTTTTGCTTATACCTAAAATGGGGGCCTTTCCCAAACTCAAACAAGTGGACCACCACTCTCAGCTGCAATTTCAACAACTGTGTCTCACAGTCCCTCACTGACAACAGCACTGAATTTAGAGAGAGGGAAGTCTTTTCCAATTCCTAAAACATAAGCCTGACTCTAGAGTGTACACAGACATCAAAGTGAGACAGTGTTATCTCTTTGTAACGTTAAAATGTTTGCAAACTCCACTAAGTTATCATCAGTAGCAAATGATTTGGGAGATTGTAACCATATCAGGGTTCAGAGATAATGCTCTCTAGGAAAAAAAAAATCTAACTTTGATCATACCATTTATTCTTTAAAAAGATCAGCTGGAAACATTTTAAGCAGTTCTTTAAGAACAGAGGTGGATGTGGTGGCTAGAGTCTTTAACTCCACCACGTTAACAGGGGAAGGCAGACCTCTGTAAATTACATTTAAGGTCAGGGCTACTTAGATAGACCCTGATTCAGAAAAAAAAAAATAAAATAATAAAGAAGCTTAATAATGAGATTAACACTTTAGTTTGAGTTTTCTAAAAGTAAGTAGCTGGACTGGAGAGATGGCTCAGAGGTTAAGAGACAGGCTGATCTTCCAAATGTCCTGAGTTCAATTCCCAGCAACCACATGGTGGCTCACAACCATGTATAATGAAATCCTGTGCTCTCTTCAGGAGTGCAGGCATACATTTAGACAGAACACTGTATACATAATAAATCAATCAATCTTAAAAAAATAGTTAACAAAGGTAGACACCTATAGAATTTCATTAACATGAGCTGTGATTTTATGCTTCCGGGAACTGTTTAGTAAAATAATTACTAGCAGAAATTAGCACTATAGCCATGCACACTAACCAAGAGTGATACCTACTTTTTCTTTAAGGGTCAAGTATTTAATTAATGCTTACAATATAGTTAGCACTGAAACCATTTCCACTAGAAACTCAGTCATTTCTAGAAGGAGATTTAAAAAGAAAACTTCAGACTCACTTGTAAAGTACAATTTTCATTTCTTTCGAGAAATTTCACAAATCTCTGTACAACTCCTGGTTTCTGTATAACTTGATCTATTGGTGGATTGGGTTCTAAGATTTAAAAAAGAAAGGATGTTACACAGACGCAGAAAAACAATGAACTGATCCCCATTTCACACAATATGCACCTCAGCTCCTTTTCCTTGAGTAGTAATAAAACAGCATGACCAAGCCGGGGAGTGGTGATGCACATCTTTAATTCTAGCACTCAGGAGGAAGAGGCAGGCAGATAGCTGTTGAGTTTGAGGCCAGCCTGGTCTACAAGAGCTAGTTCCGGACAGGCTCTAAAACTACAAAGAAACCCTGTCTCAAAATACAAAACAAAACAAAACAGTCTGACCAAAGAACATTAGGGGTAGTTGCAGTCCATCACAGCAGCAGGGACTTGAAGCAACTGCTTACACTGCATCCAGAGAGAACCACAAGCCTCCTCTACTCAGCCACCTCTCCATTTACACAGTCAGTGCACAGCTGCAGCCAGAGAACGGTGGACAGGTCTCCCCATCTCAGTTAAGGAAATCAAGACAAGTTGTCACAGGCATGATCAGAGGCTAGTCTCCTAGATGATTCTAGACTTTTAACAAATTGGAAAGTAATATAACTGTCACAGATGGCATAGGTTTCACTAACCTAAGTGTAAACTTAGCTGGATGTAACTGCAGATAAATGTTCTCATTACTGCAGTACTTTTTGTAAAGCAAACTCTACTTTTTCATTAACTGCAATGATAGGTAATTAAAATATTTCCCAATATGAAATATATTTAAGAGATCATCCTTATAAAATGGGAGAATTCAGGTCCAATACTCCCAACCCCAACGAGAAAGTCCCCACTAAATCCTTACAGCACTACCCTCAATTTCCAAGAATGTTCCCTCACTAGTAATAATCATTCACTTACCTGTCTCAGTCAGACAAGATTTTATTTTGTCTAGACATTATTTATTTTTTATAGAAATGCTATTAAACTATCTAAAAACCATGATTTCTTCATGAAATGCAGACTTTTGAAAATCAAAAATACTCATGCAATTCAAATAAAATTAAAACAAATGTATTTCAAGTACTGACCAACTAAATACAAGGAAACCTTTCTTCTACCTCTGCTTCAACAAACAGTGCTGTCAGTGGTTCGGTAGCTTCTGGGGTGGTGTTCCTGTACGTCTTCTATTCTCTTCCTAGAAACGGACCTCTTTTGTTAAATTCACTAGTCATTCACTGTTACCACTTATAAAACTTCAGAAACTCCCTAAATTCTTTTCTCCTTTGTCCCACACCACACTTCAGTATGTCTATGCAGTTGCCTTTGTAACTTTTCTTAAAGGAATCAGAGCCAAGCCACATACACCTATCATGCTCAACCTGACCAGTACTAAAACAGCTGTTCAAGTCCCATGAGAGAACTCTCAGTCAGTTGAAATTTCATTTTAATGAACAAACTTATGTCCATTAAATTTTTTCTGTGTGTTGTAAATGAAAGTCCAGATTTTTTTGAAATGTTTATCCTTTCCCCTATGTTACAAAACATTAATAGACATTTCCACCCCATCACCCTCTATCTTTCAAAGTGTCAGAATTTTAGGACAAGAGTTATCAGGTTCACCTTCTTTTTTCTTTTTCTGATGGAAAACTCTAAACTTTCCTTTTTTAAAATTTAAAGAACAGAAATTTGTGTTGCTGTCTTTGAGGACAGAGGTGATGAGATGGAAGATGAAAACAGGATGTGTGGTTAGAAGGCTGTGAGAAATGGACACTGGACCATTAGTATCTACAAGTAAACACAGAAGCAGACCTGTCACGTAAGAACACAAATGCAGTCTCTTCACCCAAAGCTCAAAGCAACACTTTTTATCATTCCATCTAAAAGAGGGCAATTAAAGTGCACTAGAATTATCAGCTAATTTAACACATACCATAAATAGTTATTGATATTTCATAACAAAATAAAAGTCTATATAAGCTTATAAAGGTGAGGAGCTATCATAAATAAGATTCACAGCCATTGTGGCAATTTAAATATAAGCAAAATAGGAAAATATATGCTCCAGCAGTGAAAACAAAGAATAATACAGAATAGAAAAGCTTTGGGGAAATTTCTCCAAAAATGGAACTGAAGAAGTGTAACCCGTGATTTGTATTGCAAGAGTGGCCATGATGGGGAAGCAGATAAAGGGTTTTTAGCAAAGGTTTATCATCTGATTTAAATCAGTGCTGGGTTTAATGGTAGGCTATGCAGTAGCCAGTAGCATACTTAAATCTGGTTGGGGCAACTGTTAGAATAGTACTTAAAGATGAAGAACTACAAGTCGCCTGCTGTTTCTGCTAACAGTTCTATTTACAGCTGCTTTCCGAGGTTTTCTTCATGATAGGTTAAATAAAAATATAGTAATCCAAAATTCTCCTATCCCTGATACACTTGGCAGAAATCCATATCAATCAGTAAAAGAGAGCATTTATAACCCCTGTTTTATGTCTAACATAGGCTTAAAATCCAACTACTAAGAAGAAACGGTGAAAAATAATTGACATATAAAATTTAAGAGAAATATGACAGTTCGAAATTACAGAAAACAGTTGTCTTACTCAAACAGTCTCATCTCGGAAAATGATGATACAGATAACAGAAAGATTAAAATCTTTCAGACTACATTCTTAAAGAATCAAAATGAATTCAATAATAAAGATGTGGTAGAAAAATAATTGAGAACAACTTCAAAATTCACAAACATAATCTACAGAAATCTTATCGGTTGTACACTATGCATGTGTCAAAAACAAAAACAAATCTTGAAAAAGAATACAATAAAAAATTTGAATCAGATAAGATAAATATCAACTGAAAAAATATTCTAAAATGCAGAGACAAAAAGAAATTAATCGAGGTGAGTATTCCTGACCGGCCTGTCACTCCTCACAGAGCACAGACATTCCTCAACCCCCTAAATTTTCTGGTCATTCTGCAGGGACTTCTCTCTCAGGCTACTGCCTCTCTCTTCCAAACCCATCCCAGCTAGCTCCCAGGCACCCCTTCCCTTCTCCAGGGTCATAAGAACCCCAAGCTCAGCCTGTTTTGGGGTTGGGACTAGGTGGTGACTGCAACCTGGCAGTTCCTTTGTTTCACTAAGCCTGCAAGCAGCAAGCTAGTACTTTTGTCTGCAAGGTCCCTGGCCAGCAAGTGGCCCTGATCCAATATCAGAAGATCCATCTAAGAGCATTTGAAGGAAGAGATGGGCAGGCACCAATTGAAGAATTCCTCCAACAGGGTGTACCCACCCACTGAGATGATAGAGCTAATCTAATGGGAGCTCACCAAGGCCAGCTGGACTGGGACTGATGGAGCATGTCATCAAACCGGACTCTCTGAACTTGGCTGACAAGGAGAGCTGACTGAGAAGCCAA
>LOEQ01005721.1:701-10786 GCA_001685075.1 Bramus lutescens
CCCAGCATTCTGTTCTGTCTACTCCATCCACCTAAGGGCTGGCCTATCAAAGGGTCAAGGCAGTCTCTTTATTAACCAATGAAAGTAACACATAAACAGATGACCCTCCTACATCACCCCCCAAAGATGATGTCCACAAATAAGCCGGAAGCAGTCTTGAGAATCTGTCATCCCAATTCCTTCAACCTGTGGTGCTAATCTCATGCTTTTTATTATAAAAAATAGCTGGGAATGTAATATTCTGTCCCTTTAAAAGAAAGACAAGCCACTCCCACTCCCTGCAGCCTCTCTCTCTCCCTCACCAATCTTGGCTCTCTCTCTGTCCCCTCTCTCCCTCTCCCCCCTTTCTTACCCCCTTCTCCCCTTTTTCCTTCCTATCCGTAACTCAACTAATAAATATCCAATTCTATTCTGTACAATGTGCCTGTTTATGTGCCTCCCACCTGTTCACCCTGCTTGCTGGGCTCTCTGAGGACCAGCCCACCACCACATGACTGGGGACCAGCCACCTTGGTTTGTGGATCTGCTGCCACTGGGACCCTGCAGCAAGCTTTGTGGTTGCCGGGAATTGAACTCAGGACCTTTGGAAGAGCAGGCAATGCTCTTAACCACTGAGCTATCTCTCCAGCCCTCAGGTGTTTTAAAAAACATAAAACAATTCAGTATTTCTCTATAAGTGAGAATGTGCTCTCTATTGCGCTTGAGATTATTACAATCATGATTTATGTTCTCTACTATTTTAGGACCTATTTAAATTAGCTATTGTGAGTCAGGTATCCCAATATATTTAATTCATTGATTGCATTGTCTAAACCCCTCCTTGAATTTCTTCTCTGGATATATTACTCCTACTCTCTAAATGATTCATCTTACCAAGCTTTGTAAGTTGACAAGGCCAGTTGCTCACTGGGATAGAATGCTAATGTGAAAGCAAGCCTCAGCTCGAAAACTACTTCCTTTCATTAAAGAGAAAGAGAAAGAACCATCATGTCTAGAACTAGATACTTGGAACTTCAGATCTATCAGACCATATATTGTACCAATGCCAGGTTCAGGAAACAAAGGCATCCTTCTTCTTGGGGTATGTATTATTTCAGTCATTCTGGGGGGTTATATACCAGTTCTTTTGTATGATGGTACAGTTGCATAAACATCTACAGAGGAGAAACTGCTATGAAATTTTGAGGGATGGGAGGGCAAAGGGAAAGTCTCAATGAACCGTCACTGATCTGATCTGCAAACATTTGCACCTGTGTTGTAAGAAAGCATGTCAAAATGTCATTTTTTTCTATCATACTCAAGATGTTTTAAGGGATTTATTTGCTGTGATTTTCTTTGAGAATTGATGATGTAGCCACAAAATGTAGTATTTGGGAGTCCTCATCTATAGGCAATATAACATTTTGTGAAAGTGATATAACTTTTGTAGTCCTTTTTTCTTTATTAAAGTTTTAGCTTTTTTCTTCAATAGATTTATACTTCATGGTTTTATAGTTTTAAATGTTTCCAAACTTTGAAATAAGTTTTCAGAAATAGGATTTCTATTAGTTTCTTAAGTGGTTTACAAATATCATTTCAATTTGTGATCTGTAACGTATCTTCAAAAATTCAACACTCTTCAGAAATGTAGAAGAATATTATGCTAGACAATTACTCTAAGATTGTGTATCTTATATCTTGAAACAATTTGACACAAACTCCAGGGCCAAAGGGAAGTCTTTTCTCTCTTTCTAGCCATCAACTTTGCAGTTGTATTTAGATGGAAGTGATCCAACTCCAATGGCATATTTACAAGGCAGGAAAGTTTTTAAATGTTAACGTTAAGAGATCCAAGTCTCTAATTACTTGACATTATTTTTAGGCTATGTGTAATGGGAGAAGAGTATATTCTCTTGTCAACTAACAAAATAACTTAGTCCTCTTCAAATGATGAAGCGGGTTAGAGGACAAAAAAAAGTAGTTATCAAAGGGCATCTTTATCCTGCCTCATGGTATATTTGTTTTACTTTATGAGCTATGTCTATACAATTTGGAAGAAAGTTACAAATACATAAGATAAATGTAAATCTCTATACCATTCCTCAGTTGCCCAATTTCCCTCTATTGATGCACTCTGTCCAATGTCTTGGAGGTTCTTCCAATGATAATTTGTAATGTACCAACACACACCAGTAAATGTTCCCTGTCCATCCATTTTTTATTCCCATCTCCCCTTTCTTTCTCACCCTCTTCCTCTCTGTCTCTCTCCTCCCCCTTTCTATGTCTGTCCTTTCCATTCGATCTCTCCCTCCTTCCATCTAATTTTTTCATATGAAAGCCAGTATGATCATGTTCTTTTCTGTTTCTTGAATTTACAGTCTTGAAGTTTGTTCTGAGTTGGTATATAAAAAGGTGTAGTTTGTTTATGCATAGTGATCTGAATCTGCATAATGTTATGAGTCAGTATATAGAAAGGTCCAGCTTGTTTCTGCGTAGTGATCCACTGTGTAAGGTCATTAAAATCTCCTATGGAGTTCCTTACAATGAGTGATAAGTTTCCATCTTCTACCATCACAAGTAATTGGCAGCAAATATTTGTGTGCTGGTGTTGAATGTTATCTGCAGAACAAACACCCAAGCCTTGAGATTTAATCAGGGTAGAAACATTTTCACCTTGATAAGTAGGACCAAATTGCCCTTCATAAAAGTTATACCCACTTTCACTTCCAATAATAATGTATGAGAGGGAATCAAAGTATGCTTATGATCCACTTTATTTCTTTGTAACAAAACAATATTGTTTTATAGTTTATAAATTAGGGACAAACATATTTGAAAGAAAGAGCAAGCTGATGGTGTATAGCAACTAATTCAGTTTGTTAACAAGTGAGAAAATCATTTCACAAGAAGCATTTTATTGTTTTGTTCCTTTTTTGTTTTACTCCTTTTTATTAGTTCTTTGATAATTTCATACAATGTGTTTTAATTATATTCAACTCCACTCAGGTCCACCCATCCTTCCCTTACCTGCCCATGCAACCTTATATCCTTTTTTTAATCCATCAAGTCCAACTTGTTCTGCCCATATATATTCTTGGATTGTGACCTTCCACTGAAGTGTGATCAATTCACTAGAGACAATGCTCTTAAAGAAATTAAAAATTAAATTAAAAAAGTTTTAATTGCCAATAACTCCTCAGCAAGGGGTGGGACTTCATGTCCCACTCCCCTCTCTGTGCTGGAATTTGAGCTGGCCTCAGCTTGCACAGGTCTTATGTATATTTCCATATCAACTGTGAGTCCATGTGTGCAGCTGCCCTGCTGTGCCCTGAGCCTAAAGAGAAGGGGGTGTGATGTAGATCTCCCGTTTAGGGCTGAGCATTCTGCGGTCTCTTCCTCTCTCCACCTAGAGCATATTAATTAGCATCCACCACAAGAAGCCTGTCAGATGAGAGCTGAGAGATACATCAACCTGTGGGTCCCTTTAAAAGCTATGACACTTTAGTAAAATAGCAGTAGTAGAGTCTTCATTCTTGAATTATAAAAATAATTGTGCTGTTAATTCAATTTTTCTGGAGAGTGTGTAGTGTGAAGAATGGCACGGAGAAGTAAAGGACAGCAAGCTCAGTCAAATTTAGAGGTGTGAAAAATGTGCTTATATTTCTGTTGTTTGATATTTTGCTTTGTGAGTGCTTTACATCTGAATTATTCTGTGGTTTTAGAATCTTTTCTCTATTCTTTGAGAATCTGACTATGTGAGTACAAGAATGTCCCAGCTTACAGATATACTCCAAGTTTTTCTTTTCTTTTATTTTGGTACTAATTGATTGTCTTGAAAGGAGAAGATGTGATGTAGGGTCCCATTTAGGACTGAATATTTTAGTCTGCTGATTTTCTGCAGTTTTCTAAATTGTGGGTCACCACCTACTACAAATAGAAGCTTCTCTGGTGAATGTTGTGAGATGCATTAAACTATGGATGTAATGATAAATCATTAGAAGTTAATTTATTCTATGTCCATGTAGCAGAATAATCATGCTAGATTCTCCTCTAGAGCCTGTGAGTTGTGTAGCAACATTATTGATCTGAACATGATACCACTTTATCATGATGGATTTCATCTTGTGGAGAAATATTGAAATCCACTCAGAAATTGGTTGGGCATTTCCCTCATGATGTTTGTGCCACTTTGCACCAGTGGGCATGTCTTGTCAACCAAACATTAGCATAGCTTGCAGAATTTACAGTTGGGTAAGATTGACAGTTACTTTTCTCCTCTTGCAGTGTATGTATAACTTTCCAACACTATGGGAGCTAGCCAACAGGGATGAAGCTTCCAGGTCAATACCAGCTTGTTCTATCTTCAGCAATGGGGTCTTAGCATCAAATTGTAGAGTACCAAGTAGCATTGTCAATAACGTGTAATGTTATTCAAATTAATTTTTCTTATTTTACCCAACTGTTTATCATGCTATTTTGGCCCTAATCTCAAATAGCAGAGTCAAATGTGGCAAAAAAGAAAAGAAAAAGAAAAAACCACTTTTGTCCAGTATTTTACCTTAACATGGAACTCTAAGGCATAGTTCACCACAGTTATAACAACATCAAATGCATATCACATGAAGATAACACATCTCTTCAATAACAGGCATGAAATATACTACCATGATTAAACAATTTATTTGACACATTATTTGAAACATTAACTACTCTTTCCTGATTCACTAGTAACACCATAGGCATCTTTGCTAATGGAAGAATCAGCATTGTATATGACACCAAAGCAATAAGTAGTTTTAAGCTTACATGGTCAATTCTTGATCCTAAACCCCCCTTTAAATATCAAGTTCATAGTCACAGCTACTTAAAGTTGGCTGTGCTTAAGCTGTCCTGGAATTTTACAGATAAATATCTTCTCTTTCAATGAGTTTACCTTACAAAGGATTCAAGAGCATAAAGAGAATACATTTTACATCTCTCTGATAAACAAGTTTCCTTGTACAAATTGTAGGAGTGAGGCTTGGGATCATTTGAATAATACATCTCCAGAAGACACTACCATGGTGATAAACTAAAAGGCAATGTTCCAACCTGCTTTATTGTAGTGACTGGTTTTATATATTTTTTTATTAAAGCAGAAAACTTTCCAAAACTTAAGGCTGGAGTGGAATGTTTCCAAAGAAAGTATTCTTTGTATGTATATCTATGATATCATCACAGCTAAACAGATTTAGACTAAATTACTATCCAACACTCATTTCTTGTGTGTACCTTCTGTGAATTTCTTCATCTATTAGTTTTTTAAAAGACTTTAAATTCATCGATGAATAGGACACTTGCCTAACTTGGCACCAATATTTGCATAATCAATCAAAAATTATTCATGCAGAATTTAGAGGGACAGCTTGAGGACACAGCACATAATTCACATCTGTGAACACTTGACATTGATGCTCAGACCCACAGAATCATTCAGATGACTGGATGGTGTTATTAAATGCTCAGGTCCACAGAATCATTTAAATGACTGCGCTATGTTATTAAATACTCATACCCACAAAATCATTCAGATGACTGGATTGTGTTATTAAACTGTTTTGAAAAAGCAGTAAAATATTTATTTTCCAGAATATGTTAATTTTTTGAAGAAAACATAAGCAAAGGAAGAAGTTTAAAACATTCAGTTAATTAATTCTGGAGATAAATGTCTGTAGAATGTCTTTACTTTCACATAAAATGATTCATATAGAAAGATCTAGTTTCAACTTATTATCTAGTTTGAACTTATTATTGCTAGCCAAATCATTATTCATTTTAATAAGATTATAAAAATATTGCTGAATACAGTGATGTTGTTTAGTATTGCTTAACTTCTTGCCAATTATTCATAAGTTCTCCAACATGACTATAAAACTCACACCATGTGTGTTATTATCACATCACAATTATTAAATTGCTACATAAATATAGATAAGTAGTGTTTTATGTTCATTAGCTCTTCGTTTTTGTAATAACCCAGAAAATTAAAATTAAATTTTAAAAAGTGAGGACATTTCAGGTCAATTGAGTTAAACATGTCTGATATATGGTTTGCATGGCTGGCTAAGAACTAAATTGGAAACTGCATCTTTCCATAGGAATCATTTTAAGTGAAAGTGAAAACATTCTAGAGACATTTATCTCCAGAAAATGAATCCAGAGGAAATTAATTTAAATCCTTACAGGGAAGGCTGAATTTGTTTTCTTTTTTCTTTTTTCTTTTTTTTAGAGAGAGAATGATATTCTGTTCCCACGAATGGCATATGGGGAAGAATATTCAGTTAAAACAGTTCTGGAAATGTACTTTTCTTAAACTGGGTCCTGGATGCACAGAAACTCATATTACAATATAGTATACTTTACATGTGTTTGACGCTTATTTGTATTTTCTTATTATGTAAACTTAAAAATATTCAGATAAATGAATCGCTAAGGTGTTTAATGAAATCTTTGATTAAAGGTATTTATTTATTAAAAAGAAAAACTATCTTTTTATTATACATACCATTCCAAGTTCCCACTCCCTCTGCTCTTCCCATTCCCTTCAATTACCCCCCCCATCCACTCCTCAGAGAGGGTAAGGCACATTGCTTTGGAGAAGGTCCAAGGTCCTCCCTACTCTATCTAGGCTCAGAAAGGTATCCATCCAAAGAGAATAAGTTCCCAAAAAGCCAGTACATGCAGTAGGGATAAATCCTGGTGCCACTGCAAGTGGCCCCTCAGTGTGCCCCAGCCATGCAACTGTCAACCACATTCAGGGGGACGAATTTGGTCCTATGCTTGTTCCTTCCCAGTCTGGCTGGAGTTGGTGAGCTCCCATTACCTCAGGTAGACTGTTTCGGTGGGTGAACCCATCATGGTCTTGACCTCTTTGCTTATATTCTCATTCCTTCCACTCTTCAACTGGACTTTGGGAGCTCGGTCCAGTGCTCCAATGTGGGTCACTGCCTCTGTTTGCATCATTTTCTGGACGAAGGTGCTATGGTGATATTTAAGATATTCATCAGTCCGACTACTGGCAAGGCCAGTTGGGCACTCTCTATTGCTTAGGGTCTTAGCTGGGGTCATCGCTGTGAATTCCTGGGAATTTCTCTAGAGCCAGGTTTCTTGCTAATCCTATAATGGCTCCCTCAATTGATATATCTCTTTCCTTGCTCTTATCTCTGTCCTTCCTACATCTCGACTATCCCATTCCCTCAAGTTCTCCTCATTCCTCCCCTTTTCTCCTCCTCTTCTCTTTCCACGCTCCCTTCTACCTCCCTACCCCCAAGCTCCCAAGTTTGTCAGGCAATCTTGTCTGTTTCCAATTTCCAGATGAATCGATATAGGTTTTCCTTGGGGTTCAACTTATCACTTATCTTCTCTAGGATCATGAACTATAGGCTCCATATCTTCTTTTATAGCTAGTATCCACTTATGAGTGAGTACATACCATATTCATCTCTTTGGGTCTGGGTTACCTCACTCAGGATAGTGTTTTCTAGTTCCATCCATTTGCATGCAAATTTCAAGATGTCATTGATTTTTTAAAGCTGAGTAGTACTCTAATATGTAAGTAAATGTGCCACATTTTCTTTATCCATTCTTCGGTTGAGGTCATCTAGGGTGTTTCTAGGTTCTGGCTATTACAAATAATGCTGCTGTGAACATAGTTGAACAAATGCCTTTGTAGTATGATTGAGCATTTCTGGGTATAAGCCCAAAAGTGGTATTGCTGGATCCTGAGGTAGGCTGTTTCCCAATCTTCTGAGAAACCACAATATGGATTTCCAAAATGGTTGCACAAGTGTGCATTCCTACCAGCAATGGAGAAGTGTTTCCCTTATGCCACATCCTGTCCAGCATAAGTTATCATTGTTAATTTTTTTATTTTAGCCATTCTGACAGATGTAAGATGATATCTCAGAGTTGTTTTGATTTGCATTTCCATAATGGCTAATTATGTTGAACATTTCCTTAAGTGTTTTTTGGCCATTTGAGATTCATCTGTTGAGAATTCTATGTTTAGTTCTGTACCCCATTTTTTAAATTGGGTTATTGAGAATTTTGATAGCTAATTTCTTGAGTTATTTATATATTTTGGAGATCAGTCCTCTGTCTGATGTGGNTTTGCTTTACAGAAGCTTCTCAGTTTCAAGAAGTCCCATTTATTTATTGTTGCTCTCAGTGTCTATGCTACTGGGGTTATATTTAGGAAGTGGTTATATTTAATGCATGGTCCTGTGCCCATGCATTGAAGACTACTTCCCATTTTCTCTTCTATTGGGCTCAGTGTGGTTGGATTTATACTGAGGTCTTTAATCCATTTGGACTTGAGTTTTGTGCATGATAATAGATATGGGTCTATTTTCATTCTTCTACATGTTGACATCCAATTATGCCAGCACCATTTGATGAAGATACTTTAATTTTTCCATTGTATAATTTTAGCTTCTTATTGAAAATAAGGTGTTCATAGGTGTGTGGATTAATATCCAGGTCTTTGATTCTGTTCCATTGGTCAACCTCTCTGTTTTTATACCAATACCAAGCTGTTTTCATTACTGTATCTCTATAATAGAGCTTGATGTCAGGGATGGTGATGCCTCCAGAGGTTCTTTTATTGTACAGGATTGTTTTTGACTATCCTGGGTTGTTTTTCCATATGAAGTTGAGTATTATTCTTTCAAGGTCTGTAAAGAATTGTGTTGGGATTTTGTTGGGATTTGCATTGCTTCCGGTAGGAGTGCCATTTTTATTATGTTGATCCTACCTATCCAAAACATGGGAGAGCTTTCCATTTTCTGTTATCTTCTTAAATTTTTTTTCTCCAAAAACTTAAAGTTCTTATAGAATAGGTCTTTCACTTCTTTGGTTAGTGTTACCTCTCAAGGTATTTTATGTTATTTGTGGCTATTGTGAAAGGTGATGTTTCTATGATTTCTTTCTCAGCTTCTTTATCATTTGTGTATAGGAGGGCTACTGATTTTTTGCGTTAATCTTGTATCCTGCCACAATACTGAAGTTATTTATCAGCTGTAGGAGTTCCCTGGTAGAGTTTTTGGGATCACTTATATATACTATCATATCATCTGCAAATAATGAAAGTTTGACTTCTTCCTTTCCAATTTGAATCTCCCTGATCTCCTTTGTTTTCTTATTGCTTTAGCCAGAACTTCAAGAGCTATTTTAAAAAAATACGGAGAGAGTGGACAGCCTTGTCTTGTTTCTGATTTTAGTGGAATCACTTCTAGTTTCTCTCCATTTAATTTGATGTTGGCTGTCAGCTTGCTGTATATTGCTTTTATGTTTCAATAAGCTCCTTGTATCCCTGATCTCTCCAAGACCTTTATCATGAAGGGGTGTTGGATTNTTTCTCTCCATTTAATTTGATGTTGGCTGTCAGCTTGCTGTATATTGCTTTTATGTTTCAATAAGCTCCTTGTATCCCTGATCTCTCCAAGACCTTTATCATGAAGGGGTGTTGGATTTTGTCAAATGCATTTAAGCATCTAATGAGATCATCATATTTTTTCTTTCCATTTATTTATATGGTAGATTACACTGATAGATTTTCATATATTGAACCATCCTTGCATCTCTGGGATGAAGCTGACTATATCATGGTGGATGGTTTTCTTGATGTGTTCTTGGATTTGGTTTGCCAGTATTTTATTGAGTATTTTTGCATCTATGTTCTTGACTGAGATTTGTCTGTAATACTTTTTTTTTTGGTTGAGTTCTTGTGTGGTTTTGGTGTCAGGGTAACTGTAGCCTCATGAAAATAGTTTGGCAATGTTCCTTCTGTTTCTATTTTTGTGGAACACTTTGAGGAGTATAGGAATTAGCTCTTGGAAGTTCTGTTAGAATTCTGCACTAAAACCATCCAGCTCTGGGCTTTTTTTTGGCTGGAAGGCTTTTGATGACAGTTTCTGTTTCCTCACATTTTATAGGCCTATTTAAATTGCTCACCTGGTCTTGACATAATTTTTATATGTATTATCTATCCAGAAAAAAATGTTCATTTCTTTTACATTTTCCAATTTTGTGAAGTACAGGTTTTTGTAGTATGACCTAATGATTCTCTG